>SNQJ01S0170620.1:0-20595 GCA_010110895.2 Picea sitchensis | reverse complement strand
CTACTAACTCATAGGTGCCTCTATGTAACACACATTTTATGATGTATGGCACGTGCCACATGGGTTCTAACTTCCTTGCCCCCAGTTTGTCATGATCTTGATCATAGAATAAGACTAGATCATCTTCTGCGAAAGTGTGAGGTTGGATGGACTTATCATATTGATGTTTCACGCAATTTTGATACGTCTTGTTGATGAGAGCAACATTGTGACGGGTTTCATCCAACTTGGTCAGATAAAAGAATCGTTCCTCTTCAATAGAAATTCGGGGTAAGAGTTCTACGACAAGTTTCAACAAAGGAATCTTGCATTCGATCGGTAATACCACTTCTATCCTGTACACCAACTGGAAGGGTGTAAATATAGTTGCAGTTTTAACTGAAGTTCGATAAGCTCAGAGTGTGGAGAAGAGTTGCAAGTGCCAAGAGGTTTTGTTCGCTCCCACCATGCATTGAAGCATGGTCTTCAAGACTTTTTTGATGGATTCAACTTGTCCATTGGCTTGAGGATAGTAGGGGGGTGAGTTTTCATGGCGAAAACCTAACTTGGTGCGCAATTCACCCATCATATGGTTCTAGAAATGGGATCCATGTTCAATTACAATAACTTGTGGGACACCGAATCGAGTGATGATGTGGTTGAAAAAAAAAAGTGTTGCAGTGTGGCCATCGTTAAGAAATGTAGGCATAGCCTCAACCCATTTAGTGAAGTAATCGATAACAATGATGATATGATCGTGCCCCCTAGATGAGGTAGGCTTACATTGCATAAAATCAATGCCCCATTTTGCAAAGGGGTCGACGACGACAATGGGACGAAGTGGATTTGGGTGGGTACGTTCTTTCCTCTGAAAGATCTATCAAGGTGGGAATTTTTTAATGGCCTCAATGTAATCTTTGAATATGGAAGGCCAAAAATAACTGGCACATAGAATTTTTTGTGTTGTAGCCATCCGAGAAAGATGACCACCACAAGATCCAAGGTGACAATGATTCAAAACGTGTTCAACCTCTTCATGGGTTAAACAACGCCGGAGGACAATATCAATGCCATGATGGTATAAGGTGTCATCGATGATAAGGTAGCGTTTTGAGTGGTGTCTAATGCGACGTCGTTCATCACGTGAAATACTAGGCTGAAAACATTGGGTTTGGAGATAGAGAAGAGTATATACATACCAAGGATTAGACATACTAATAAGGAACAAGGATTCATCAAGGAGAGAATCGTTGGGCTCAATATCCTCATCAGTATGGGGAAGATCGCAAATTAATTCCACAAAAAACAACGATTTCTTAGCCTTGGATTTGGCAAACTGAAGATCGAATTCTTGGAGAATGACGATCCATTTGGGATATTTCCCCCTAAGTACTTGACGAGTCAAGATATAGTACATGGGGTTCAAGTATATGATGATCGTGGTAGTGCATAAGATAATGTAATGGTGAAATCTATGGATGGAAATAACTACTACCAAAGCCAACTTTTCGACATGTGAATATCGGAGTTCAGGACATGATAGACTTTTTCTCAAATAATAGATCACATGTTTGGTATCATCATCATCCTCTTGGACTAACACCATAGCAATAGTGGAAGTAGAGGAAACGAAATAAAGGATGTAATCTCTTGCATAATCCGGTGGATGCAAAAGAGGTGTGTTTGTTAAGGCATGCTTAAGAGCATCAAATGAGTGTTGAGCAGTGTCGTCCTAGATGAAAGGGGCATCTTTCTGCGACAATCTCATGAATCCTTTAGTGATTTGGGCATAATTGCAAATGAAGCAGCAAAGAAAGTTTGTCTTCCATTGCAAACTTTACAATTGAGTGAGGTTGTTGGGAGGAGGTAAAGAGAGAATGGATTTGAATTTTAAGGGATACACTCTAATCCCGTCTTTGGATACTAAGAATCTGAGGAGTCTTCCTGATTCAACAACGAAGATGCATTTATGGGGGTTCAAACGTATGTTATAAAACCGACATAGAATAAAGATGGCTTGTAGGTGACCAATGTGGTCTCGTCGACGAGACGAGTGAGCGGGTAAGTCACTGAGGTAAGGTTCAACAATATGTTTTATATTGTAGAATGCATACAACATGGCCTGCTAAAAAGTGGCTCCGGGTATTTTAAGGTCAAAAAAAAAATTTCGATAAGAAAAATTCCCCCAAGGTCAGATGAAGGTTGTTTTGTGTTGATCATTCAGTAGAATGTCAATCTGGTTATAACCAGAAAATCCATCCATGAAAGAGAAAATGACGCTTCCAACACAATTATCGATGATTTGGTTGATAAAGGGGGTAGAGTAATTGTCCTTGGGACACTCCTTATTCAAATCCTGATAATCGACAGAAACATGAATAGTTCCCATTTTCTTGCTGATCGAAATGATGTTGGAAACCCATTTGGTCAAAGGGACAGGATAAATAAAACCAAATTTCATAAGTTTTTCTACTTCTGCCTTGATTGCCATGGTATTTTTAGGATGGACCGGGCGAAGTTTTTGTCTCACAGGTTTAACTCCTAGGTAAGTTTTGATTTCATGCGCAATGATCAATGGATTAATCCCTGACATTTATTCATAGCTCCAGGCGAAGATGTCGCAAAATTATTTGAACAAGGCGATATATGTTTCAACTTCTTCAGTTGAATAGTTTGCACCTAGTTGTATGTTTTCCACAATAAATTCTTTAATGGATATGTCGACCATAATCGTGGAAGAGATGTTACCCAAATTCCCATCGGAGATGGTATCTTGAGTGAGTATTGGAGTTTAGGGAGAGTCGACGATATCACTAGGAAAGATAGATGGAATATATTTCTTTATATCATCCAAACTAGGAAGAAAGGATGAATGATGGTGGTTGTCATCCCATGGTGCCTCCTCGATGCTAATAATTTCCATAATAGATTCATCTGATGGAAAAATCTGTAGGATGTAATCGAAAATAGAGGATAGGGAATCTAACTAGGATGATAATGAATAAGAAGTAGATGCCAACATATGTTGGTCGTCCAGTGAAGCAGAGGTAGACTGGATGGCATCGTATTTAGCCTCTGCGGGACTAAGAGGCATGGTGTCACCTAGTGTATCAAACTCTAAGGGACTAGGCACTATCCATGGATCAGATGATACAAAGGACTGATGTACCATAGTCGAGATCATATTGATCGTGGAAATGTGTTACATAGTGGGAGGAATAGGTGTAGGGAAGGTAGCCATGAGTGAGGAGTCTTTCAAGAGACCTACCCCAACACTTCCATAAGTGATTTTTGAGTCTCCCAGAAAAAGAATGTTGTTGGTCGTTTGAGTGCGAGTGTCGGGGTGTAGTAATCTAACTGATTGATGGTCACAATTTTACCTTGATGAGGGAATTGGACACATCGAAAAACCAATGAAGCGATGACAGTCATAGCATATAACCAATTTCTCTCTAGCAACAAGTTATAATTGAGGGGGGCATCGACTACTTCAACATTGACATAAATAGTTTTTTCTCCCAATTGAATGAATAAGGATTGTAATAATCCATGAGGTTGGAAACCTCATCCATCAAAAGCGCATAACATGGTGGTAGATTGATTGAGACCAGGTGATTTAGGGACTTTCCAACAAGCTAAAGACATGACACATGTGGATGCCCCCTCGTCCAATATCGTGCGATGAATATGTTTATTTTGGACAACGACATCGATCTAGAAATCCAATTGCTGAGAGAGTCATGATTTGAAATTATCCAGGTTAAACGTGATAGTGTTTTATGACTCAGGATCTATAGCTCTGATGGCTTCCAAGAGAGTCCTACGTTGGCTAGGTCAGTGTTGTAGAACTTTGAGAGCTGACATAGCGCAAGGTGCTTGAGCCAAATATTCAACGATGTTGTAGTTTTGAGCAACATGCAAGTTTGGATCGAAGGTATAATTTCGAATCGTTCTCTTGGGAGAGCATAGAATAGATTCAAAGTTAGGTTTCTCAATCTGGAGTGGCCCAGATGGAGGTGTAACTATAGTAGGTGGTGGATCCAGTGTAATACTAGTAGTCGCTTTTTCCTTATCAGGTTTACCTGAAGGTGTGTCGTATGTCGTAGTACGTGTTAGCACTGAGAGTCACACTTAGATTGTTGTTATTGTAAGCCCAGTACCCATTAGAGTGTTTAGAGTTGGATGAGTGATTATATTTAAAAAAAAAATGGATCAAACTTGTAAGGTTCAAAGCCTAATCTAATGCACAAAATCCCAAAGACTATATTCTAACAAAAAGGGCTATCATAATCTCCAACCAGTACATATTTGAAAGATGAGTAGAATAAAATACAGAAAAACATCAAGATGAAAAATCAATTTCACATCAGGCTTGATTGATACATTCATATGGCTGAAATTTCATTAATTAGGATCCTTCTAATCAAGAAAAAAAGATTTGCTCCAAGAAGAGATGCTTCACAAAATACACAGTAATCATCCACTGCATAACGATGCTAACAAAGTTGTTGATAAATCCTTTATCAATCAATATCCCATTAGAGAAACAAGATAAATAAAATGAACGAAGAAAGGAGCACAAGTTGATCTTTGACTACGCAAGAATCCTCCATCCAGATATACAGATTCTGAGAGTTTACAAAATAGTAACAGTCCGTTTCATATCACTCCAACCTTTTCCTTCTCAAAATCCACTTCCATATATTGTAAATGATCTCTCTATACCCTAAGGAGGTCGAAACCAAGGAGATACATAGGATCCTCCTCCATTTAGGAGTCTTGTTACAAAAGATTCCAACAAAAACTTAACAAATTCCTATTTTTTGGGATCTTTTCTATTGTGATAAATGCTTATTGAAAAATTCCATGTGGCTTGATCTGGAGATGGAACACATGTCCCTCATATCCAAATAAATCCTAGGAGACCATTTTAACCTTCACTGACAACTGGAAGCCTTCCCATAGCTCGAATTTGTCAAACTATTAGAATTCACAATGCCTGTGACAACATGCATTGTGAACTTTCCTGTAGGTGATGTTTTTAGATTTTCTCCAAAAATACAAACTGGGTCGGGCTGAGTTTTTGTCAGCAGGTCAAAAACATCATGATTGGAAATCAAAATTTATGATTAAAAAACTCTTCTGTTGTGTGTTAATTTCTTACAAATTGTCATAATTACCAGTTCACAACGTCGACGCTGCAAACTTTCCTGTAGCAGCTTGTTTCACTTTACCAAAGTTTTTAATCAGCCTAAATATTATATCAAGTATCCAAAAGTGTTGTAATCCTTATGATGATGATAATATGATTAAAAGACAACACCCAAATAATAATCATGGTTGGAAAAACATGGTAACCACCCAAAAATGTGTCAAAGGTATAAAACAGGAACTTGACAAAAATTAGTGTAGGACCTTGAAAGATGAACATATTTATTTCTTGATTCTAGAGCTCCTCCTGGTTAGCAACCTTGGCCAACATGTGCAATCATTGCTTGGTTGTTTTCTGTCATTTTTTATGACAATTGGTGTGTGAAAACATAGTACACAATAAATTAATAGTTTAGATGACATAACTTCTTTCAAAAGATGACCTTGTACAAAGATTTATACACATGAATTATAATAGAAGACACTCTTTCAATCGAGAACAACAAGGAATATCAACTAATAATTATAATGAAGGGGAGGTGAAAGTGAACTCTCTGTCAAAACAAGGTTTTTATCAATGCAAATATCATAAATGAGTGAAGCAGGGGAAATCTGAACTGTGGGAAAGATGGTTGAAGTCTAGATGTGATCTGTTTTAATAAGAAAGGTTCAGAGCATATTGGAAATGATTTTGAAATCAATCAACAAATGAATGGGACAGTTTGCAGCACCAAGAGGAAAGCCAACCAAAACTCCTTTCTTGACCCTCAAACAGGATGAAAACTGTCATGGAGCACTCGATGGACCTGGGATTGATGTTGATGTCTTTAAATTTGCATAGGGGTGTTTTCAAGTTGTCCAACCTCCAAATATTCTCTTCATCCAGTCCGCAGCGCCAATTTCAAACAAGAATTGCATACTTCGAGGAGACCGTGAGGAAATCTGATGACATGATCCCTAAAAATTGGTTAAAAATAGGCTCTGAAAACTATACAATCCTTTTGACACGATCCATAAATGTAATGATGGTAAATGAATTCATTGGATTCCTTTGAGTACGCTGTGAACTCTCCTAGTGAGTTGGAAACACATAGATCAAATTTGATTTGACAACTAAACAGATAGAAGGTGACAAGGAGAATCAATTTTATGTGTTAACATCTAGCTCCACAGGGGATGGCATGCTCCTTGTGAGATACCAAGAACATGCAGTTCCAGTTCCTTATCCATTGGGCTATGGGGTCATCTAGTATCAAACTTGTGCAACCAACCCTCTGAAATACTTCAAGACCCGTCACTTATCCAAGCAAACTGAAAGACTTGTTGCAAACAAACCTCATACTGCAAATTTGGTCACACTGTGCAAACTGAAGAAAATAAAATGCTCAGGAAGCAAGCTTATTATCTACACTACCCTACTCTAACCAGTTGAACTCTGCTTAATCAAGTACAATGAAAAGTCCAATGAAGACATAAAAACATCTGATTGATAAATACAACTTTTTGTGGGTAACTCTTTAAGAAAACCCACAAAAGATGCAACAAATGCATCAGACAGTTTATGAGCAATTGATACTCACAACTGCAACTTGCTTGCATGGAAAAATCTCTAATGCAGGAAACTTTTGAACAAATAGACTCCATGTATATGGCTATAGGATCATGAATCACATGATAGAATTCTGGTTGAATTAGAAAACTAGGCTTCTCCTTCATAATCTATGCTCTACTGACAAGATTTTAATTCTCTCGACCTCCTTGAAACATCCCATAGATATCACATGCTTCAAAGCAATCATGGACAACAAAATATTTTTCTGGCTGCTGATTATATCCTTGGGAAAGAAACTTATTTGTAGTGTCTTCTTGAAATTGTTGGTCAACTTTATCTGAAGAAAAAAGCATTGTAGATTGACCATATGACTTCTCAACCTCCTCTTTACTGTCCTTTGAAAAATATGTTCTAAAACTGTCAGATACAAAGTTAATACTGGGAAAATTAGTACATGTTGATACAAAAATCTGCTCCTTTTTATTTGCTAGTTGACTTTCTCCATGTTGGCCATCTATTGATGAAAAACATAACAAACTCACATGTTCCTGTAGCTCCTTCCTAACTTCTTGACCAAAGTTTAAAATCATATAATCAAGGAGGTTATCATGAGCCAAGAATGTTAACTGATTTTCTAAGTTAACAGTAAGATGATGAAGGGCATCAACTTTCTCTAAAATAGAAATGTCACCACCTTCTGCAAAATATTCCTCATTCATCATAAACGAAATCATCCCTTTGCTCATAATTTGGAAAAGGCTCAGCTACATATGTAAATTCATCTTGTTGGTATGATTTATAAGCATGTACATTTGCATCTTTAACAATGGAAAAATCTGATTTAATAATTTCAAGATCGGAAAAAGATTTAAGATCTGAAAATGATGCGCAAGCATGATGAAACAATTGCAAGCTCGGATAAGCTTCATGCTGTCCATATAATTCCTCAATTTCCTCCTCATCCAAAATGGTGTCCAAGATCCGACAAGAGAATTGTGTGCATGCCCGAAGATTACTCTCCACTTCCTCTGCATCATCAAACATCTGCTGCAAGGATGGTGACTTTCTTTCTCTTAGGTATAGGAATAGATTGGGATGTTCTGCCATTGTATACTGTACCATGTCAAGAACCTCAGTAGGCCGAATTTCAATAGGCATGTTGTAATAAAAACTATGAAACCTCATGTTGAAGGTGGCTAGAGATTCATCTTCTTTTCTTTTATGAACACAAAAATTGGTTAAGTGATGATCGAAAAACTTGTTCTCTCCCCAATATATTAAAAATGAATTATATAACTCAATCCATGAACCAATGGAATCAAATCCAAAACCCTTAAACCACAAAGGAGCATCCACAAACAAGGATTTGGAAAATAACCTCATGGTAACATCTTCATATATTATCTCAAACTGATCGACGAATTTCTCAAAGGATCCCAAATGTTTCTCAGCGGTGATATGATCTTGTCTAGAAAAATGAGGAAGATACTCAAGGAAATTAAGAGGGTAAGGATGAAGGTAAGATGGCAGCCTTAAAGGTTTAAAATTTTTCTCGTTGATTCTAGTTTGAACAACAGTGGGCTGAAAACGAGGTTTAAAAAGCTGACTACAAGGTATAACAAAGAATTTAGAAGGTAAATCAGCCTCATGATTCCCATGACTATAAGGCTGCTCAATTTCAGGAGGGATTGAAATATGAACTTCATATTTCTCAATAGGATGAGATGAGGAGACATGATCAACATCTACACCACAAGCATAATGGAGACCTTCTTCTTCCAAAGAGGGAAATAAACATGAATGTTGATGATCATTAGAGTAAACAAAGCAAAGGATAATACTTTTTATATGTAAAGGGAAATATAGGAATGAACTAATGAATAAGAACAAAAGTTCATGGAGAAAAACAATGAGATGATGCCTGGTTTTTTCCTTCCATATTTTCATGTTTCTATCAGCAGTATCCTTCCTCCAGTGGAGTCTTTGATTGTGGAGTCTCCATGTAGATGATTACAGTCAATTTCTGTGTCCCTCTCTTGTCTAACATCAAGAGTTGTATCCATGTCATTCTCCCAGGGAAGCTTGCTTCACGCTTCGCTCCCCGGTAACGACGCCAAAAATTTTAGCACTTAGAGTCACACTTAGACTGTTGTTAGTGTAAGACCAGTACCCATTAGATTGTTTAGATTTGGATGAGCGATTATATTTTCAAAAAAATGGATCAAACTGATAAGGTTCAAAGCTTGATCTAATGCACAAAATCCCAAAGACTATATTCTAGCAAAAAGGGCTCCAACCAGTACATATTTGAAAGATAAATAGAATAAATATAGAAAAAAATCAATATGAATAGTCAATTTCACATCAGGCTTGATTGACACATTCATATGGCTGAAATTTCATTAATTAGGATCCTTCTAATCAAGAAATAAAGATTTGCTCCAAGAAGAGACGCTTCACAAAATACACAGTAAATCATCCACTACATAAACCTGCTAACAAAGCTATTGATATATCCTTTATCAATCAATATCCCATTAGATAAAGAAGACGAAGAAAATGAACAAAGAAAGGAGCATAAGCTGATCTTTGACTACACAAGCCTCCTCCATTGAGATATACAAATTCTGAGAGTTTACAAAATAGTAACAATCCTTTTCCTTCTCAAAATCCACTTCCATATATAGTAAATTATCTCTCTTTACCCTAAGGAGGTTGAAACCAACGAGCTACATAGGATCCTCCTTCATTTAGGAGTCTTGTTACAAAAGATTCCAACAAAAACTTAACAAAATCCTATTTTTTTGGATCTTGTCTATTGTGGTAAATGCTTATTGTAACAGGTCATGCTGCTTGATTTGGAGATGGAACACATGTCCCTCATGTCCAACTAACTCCTAGGAGACCATTAAAACCTTCCCTAACAACTGATAGCCTTCCCATAGCTCAAATTTTTCAAACTGTCAGAGTTCCCAACGCCTGTGACAGCATGCGTTGTGAACTTTCCTGTAGGTGATATTTTTATCTTTTCTCCAAAAATATGAACTGGGTCAGGCTGAGTTTTTTTCAACAAGTCTAAAACATCATATTCTTCCTCCACACAAAGTTTCAGAGGAACCCATATTGGAATTCAAAAGTTATGATAAAAAAACTCTATTGTGTGCTAATTGCTTACAAACTGTCATAATTACCAATTCCCAACGTTGACGTTGCAAACTTTCCTGTAGCTTCTTGTTTCATTTTACCAAAGTTTTTAATCAGCCTAAAAATTATATCAAGTATCCAAAAGTGTTGTAATCCTTATGATGATGATAATATTATTAAAAGACAACACCCAAATGATAATCATGGTTGGAAAAACTTGGTAATCACCCAAAAATGTGTCAAAGGTATAAAACAAGAACTTGACAAAATTTGGTTTAGGACTTTGAAAGTTGAACATCTTTATTTCTTGATTCTAGAGCTCCTTCTGGTTAATACCCTTGGCCAACATGTGTAATCATTGCTTGGTTGTTTTCTGTCATTTGTTCTGACAATTGGTGTGTGAAAATAGAGTACACGGGAAATTAATGGTTTAGATGACATAATTGCTTTCAAAAATGACCTTGTACATAGATTTATGCACATGTTTTATGCACATGAAGTATAATAGAAGACATTCTTTCAATCAGGAACAATAAGGTATATCAACTGAGAATTATAATGAAGGGGAGGTGAAAGTGAACTCTCTGTCAAAACAAGGTTTTTATCAATGCAAATATTAGAAATGAGTAAAGAAGGTGAAATCTGAACTGTGGGAAAGATGGTTGAAGTCTAGAGGTGATCTGTTTTAATCAACAAGGTTCAGAGCATATTGGAAATTATTTTGAAATTAGTCAGCAAATGAATGGGACAGTTCGCAACGCCAAGAGGAAAGCCAACCAAAACCCCTTTATCGACCCTAAAAAAGGATGAAAACTCTCATGGAGCACCCGATGGACCTAGGCTTGATGATGATGTCTTTGAATTTTCACAGGAGTGTTTTCAAGCTGTCCAACCTCCAATTCTCCTCTTTAGCCAGTCCCTAATGCCAATTTCAAACAAGAATTGCATGCTTCAAGGAGACCGTGAGGAAATATGATGACATGATCCCTAAAAATTGGTTTAAAATAGGCTTTGAAAACTATAAAATACTTTTGACATGATCCATAAATGTAATGGTGGTAAATGAATGCATTGAAGTCCTTTGAGCATACTGCGAACTCTCCTAGTGAGTTGGCAGCGCATATATCAAATTTGATTTGACAACCAAAAGGATAGAAGGTGACAAGGAGAATCAATTATATGTGTTAACAATACGAGTGGTCAAATCTATCCCATTAAGCATGTAAATATGTGCAATCGATGAAGCTTCCTCGTTAGGAGGATGATTTGGATTACCTCATGTCGGAGGTGTAGGAACTTGTGCAATCAATGACTATTGTTGTGGAAAAGGATGTGTCAATACAACAGGTTGAGAATTTCCTTTAAAAATATTAGCAACTTCGTCCCGATGAGGACAATCTCGTGTGTAGTGATCGTCACCACAAATGAGACATGGAAATTTTGGTTTGCGTTGTGGTTGTTTCTCAGTAGCAGGTGGTTGTGTTTTTTTTTTTTGCATTTTTGGTTTGATTATTGTTTTTATTTGGTTTATTCTTAGTTTTCTTCTTTCCCCCTGACTGTGGTGGAGAAGCAGATTGAACTGCATTCACCTCAGATATTTGAGTCGGGGGGGGGAATTTAACAAGAGTGAAGTCGATCCAGTAGGGGGGGAAGTGACTGAATAATTGGTCATGCCATTCGAATGTGAACTATATTGGGTGTTGACGAAACCGATAACTCCATCGGCATGAACAATGGATGATGGTTTTGATGGATTTGTTGATGGATGAGGAGCGTTTGGAATCAATTCATATAAAATACCAGATTGGGAATAAACCAAGTCCAGATACTAGGCGGGAGCAATGGATTCCTCTTCTGTAATGACACCACCCATGGCTACATCACGGTCAATCAGAGGCAAGAGATATTTGGTGAACCATTCAACCAACGATTGGTTAGGAATGGTTGCTTTGATCAACCGTCGTTGTCATCTCCCCTCATGAATATGATCAAAGATATGTACAGAGTTGGTCTGACAAAGGGAGGTCAAAGTTTTCATGCCAGTTTCGTAGCGGATAGGTAATTGGAAGTGTGTGAGGAAATCCATGGCAAGTGAATTAAAATCTTGAAAAGTTCCACATTGTAATTCAATGTACCATTTAGCTGTTGTACCTGTAAGTGTACACTGGAAAAAAAAGTAACCGGATAAAATCATCCATTAGTGAATTTGATGAACACCATAGATGAAAATTCATAACATGGTTATTAGGGTCTTCACCAGGTTTACTGTCAAATTTTGGAATATCAGAAGGCAATTTAGCAGGAATAACTGGCCAGAACAGATAATGTAATATGGGATCATTTTCCATTCTCGACAGATCTGGTAGATCTATAGTGACTAAGAACGGTAGTTGTCGATTGACCTGTGGATGATACTGGTGTGGAATAGGGACACCAGTAAGGTCGTAAACTGGTTGAGGTGGATAATTGTAGCCAACATGCCCTCCCATATGTTTTTGTTGTTGACCAACAAAGGTAGGATTTATTTGTTGAGGAATGTGCATAAAAGGAGAGGGAAAACCCATTTTACCCAGGGGAGGATAACCAGTGTAACGCGGGGGAGGATAGTTCACTTGAGGTGGATAATCGGGTTTCCCTTGAGGAGGGTAAATAGGTTGACCCTAAGGAGGGTAAGTATTTGGCCCTTGGGGGGGGAAAGATGATTGACCTTGAGCACCCCAAGTGGGATTTGGGACACCCGGGAAAGTTTATCCAGAATGTAGTCCAGAAGGATTGGGATTTGGGATTCCTCCTTGCGGGTTGGGGTTTGATGTCCCTACATGATGTGGTTGATGGAACTGATCTCCTTGGGGTGGTCTAGAGGATTTTTGGGGGTTTCCGGTCTATGAAGGTTGAGGTTGTCCCCCTAACATTGATTAGGTAACAACTGGGGTATAACCGGTAAGAGGGGGTTGACCCCTAGTAGGAATTTGCATGTTGGAGGACGATTTCCCCCTGGTAGGGATTTGACCCGTAGTTGGGTTGAGTTGTGTGGTAGGGTTTTGCATTCTCTGATGCTAAGATGTCCCAACATGATTCTATGGAGTATACAAAATTGTAGTTTGAAGAGGTATATGAGGTGTAACAGTCAAGGTACTTTGCAACTGACTCGGTAACATGACTCCTGTCTCACTGTGAACTTGCCCTGAAGTGGTAGCAATATTGAGTGTTGTTTTGATGGGACGATCAATGGGCTGACATGATGGTCTTGCCTCTGCACCGATGGTAGTAGAGGCATGCCGAGGGTCAAAAGGGGGTCGTATAAAATTAAAATTTTCATAAAGGTCTCATCCCGATGGAGTTCTCCATATCGAGCAAACGAGAGTTTGATGTGGATCTACCATTTCAGTAGAACAGACAGGGGTAGTGTATTCTTTGTTAAAATTCAGTTGTATTGGTTCCATATCTAATTGATTATATGGCCTTGACGGTAAGTGAGGGTAATCTTATACTATAACGTTACCTGGGGAATCCAATCGGACAAGGAGTGGATCGAGAGGAACTCACAAAGCAGGGTTTACAGAAAGGGTGGAACCTTCCTCAACCGTAAATAAGGCTCCCTCGATATTTACTAACAAAGGAGTATCAACACTCCCAACGTCTGAATGGTTCTAAACCTCTTCATGGTAAGTGTCTTCAGGTGAGTTAGGAGGTAAGGGTTCTTAAACTTCTGGGGGAAACCCTTGCATCCTACGTGATCTACGAAGACCTTTATCGGCCATAGTACCAATTTCTTAAGACAACTTAAAGTAAACAAACAACACTCGCTAAAAAATCTAGAAGACCAACAAGCAAACAATGCCTTCTCTCAATGGAAGTACTAGTTGGTGATGAAATCCAACATCACGTGATCAAAGTGAGAAGGGGCTAGGCTATGAGTGGGTGGATCAATTATGTTGGTGACCTTCTTAACAAACTTACACCTTGGTGAAATCTTCCTCACAGTTTTACTCGTGGGTTACCCTCCAAGGATCCCAAGTGAGATTGACCAATATCTTTTCCAGGTACAATGAAGACTTCCCTTCACTATCACCTCATGTAAGGACCCTAAATATTGTGGATAATAAGGATACCAACTTGCAGTCAGCCTCTGGGAGGGTACAATCGACAATCAATTATTAACGTATGGGCATGATATCAAGTCTAAAATCCTTCAAGAGAACTGAGGACAAGTGGACCGGTAAACTCCAAAGGACCCCAAACGGATTCATAATTCATGAACCTCTGAGACCAAATGAAAGCAATTAAGCCTCAAGAATAATCCCCAATATATGATCGTACTACTATGAATGGTTAATCCTCGGAGGGATAATCTCCATTGCACTCCCGAACGCGACCTCATGCGTAACCTCTGTGTGATAAGGGGATCCCAACTATGCTTATACGAAAGTTGGATTTACTCACCCTATCACAAGATTCTGAGTTTGTCTTGAATGCTTTGGAGAGTTATTCTCACAGCCTATTCCAAAGCTCTAGTCCTAGTCTGGTGTTGGTGTAAAGATCTTAAAAATAAAAAGTTTCTAGTTCGATTTTAATTAGCGTTCATTTTCATGGTTGTTCATTACACAAAGGTGAATGAAAGTGAAACTGATGATACTTGATACTCGACTCCAAAAAGATGAAAATAATTAGATGCAAACTTTATTTTCAATGAACTTCTAGTTATGGGAAGGAGAAGAGTTTATTTTCTTTCATTAACAAGCACTCAAGAATGCAAAATTTTATGCTATTTCGTTCTCAGGAAGAATTCTAACAAATTCCAAATTACAAAGAAAACATTTCCAATATTCAAAACCAATGCAAACAAGTATTTCTTTGTTTGATTGCAAATGTAAATTAAAAAGTTTGTCTTATGCTTCTTGCTTTCACTAATAATGAAAAATGACTTCACTACAGTGGTTTTGCAAAAGGAGCAAAAGAACGCAAACAAAGACACTCTCAACAGTCAATAAAATACTAAAATAAGAACAAACTATCCACTCAAAGAAAAACATCAAAAAACAAAAAATCAGACTTAATAGCCTTCTAGAATTGAGTAAGGGATCAAAGACAAAGAGAACAATGCTAAGATCAATAACTTTCCTTATAAAAATCTCCAATCAATCAGATAATCGAAAAGAGCATAAAAAGGGAACCAAGTTTGAGAAAAACGGTTGATTTTGCAATAAGGAAAGATAACACAAACCCAATCAAGACTAAAAGAACGAAAAAAAAACAAGTTTTAAGTCAAACAGAAAACAATATATGACAAAATAAGATTTGAGTCAGAGAGGAAGATCAAAGGATTATGCCTAGTAAGAAAATAGTCAACAATTTTGCAAAAGCAAGAAAAAAATCGGTGCTTTGGATATCAAGGCACCATAGCGCTACAATGCTCCCTAATACACTCTGGGGGAGTGCTGATCTGGATATCAACGCTCTGACTTAAACTGGAGAGGGTGCTAGTCCTAAGAATTTTTTTGAAAAAACCCAGAAAACTCAAAAACTCAAGGAAATTCAATCATGGACTCTGTAAGACAACTTAGTAAAGATGATAATATGTAAGGATATATCAAATCAGAAAACATGATCTATAGATAGACAAAAGGTAGGGACAAACCAAGGAAAGAACAAAAACTGAAAATTTGATCCCTAGTGGAGTTGCCAATTTCTGTTACAGAATTATTCCACTGTGGAGAGGTGAATCTGCCCTCGGAGTACAAACCCCTCTACCAAGATAGAAAAATACCATTCCTCTAGACTAATTATGCCCATCAAAAAAGAGAGTAAGAGGGATAATAAGATGTACCTCACTTTCGAAGTTTGTCCACGTTGCTCCAATCCACGAGTTCTGAATAGTACCTATGATGGATGACAAGAGACAAACAACTATCTCCTACTCTAATGGATTAGAAAAAATTGATCTATCTATGAAGGATTAAAACAAGCATAGACAAATACATGTAAACACATATTAGAAAGAAATAGGCCAAGTATATTGATGAGAACTTTAAAGAGACACTTACAATCTTTAGATGATGTTGCAATGTTAAGCCCTAAATAGTGGCACATTACCCATTAATTGGGGCATATGACATTAGTAATGTTATTTTATTTATGTCGTCTTAGGTCCATTAGTTGTAATTGTACATCCTAGTCTCCTATATATACGAAGGAGACCTTTTCATTTGGAATCATCTTGTATTTGGAAATTTGTGTAGTGTATAAAGAGGTTGCCTCCTCGAAGAGGCTTATTATCTAAAATTCTATATTTTTCAAGGCATTGAGTACTTATTCTAAGGTTTTTCTATGTTATCTTTATATTTGGTTCTTAACATTTGGTATCAGAGATCAAGGTCTTGGGATTTCGCTGCTACATCTAAGACACCTTGGAATTTTCACTATAATTTTTTTGCTATGATGTTTCAGAAGGAACCCCTTGGATGATATTTAGTAGACAGATCAAGGTACATTGGGTTCAAATTTCATCTCCTGATGCATTATAATTTCAGATATATAGCCGGTTTAAGATAGGGTTTTGGAATCATCCTGAATTTAGTCATCGCTGAATTTTTGCTATGAAATTGTTTTTGTAACATTTCAGGCCCTGAAATACAAATGCTATTCATAGAAATTATCAAGGTAGTTGTGATAAAAATTTCAGCTTCTAGATCATCCTACTTTTGTAGACACACCCTGTGCAAGATAGGGTATCTGACTAGTCTTATTAACTAGTCTCAAACGGGTCTTCTAGGTTAAGCAATGATATATTCTTTAGAAAGTATCTAAATTAAGTGAGACTAGTTGCATTGGATAGTGGACAGTCTTTAGTATTTATGGTAAAATTTTCAGAATCAAATATCAGATATTGTGAACTTGGCACACTTTACAAGTACGCTCTCCTGGAAGGGAAAAAATCAGCAAGTTGTGGGGAAGTTAACATAAATTCCACTTGACACATCCAATTTTGATCAGACCTGTGGAATTGTAGAGAATAAATATAAGATAACTATAAAAAATAATTTTTCATACCCATAAGGGCCAAAATTTTGGAGATACAACAAAATAAAGATCGTCTAGGAGAACCACCTCAAAATCAAGGTTTAAAAGTGACACTTGGCCAACATGCCACCAAAAAAGGGAAATTCTACACCAAATAATCCTCCAGACAATCCTACTTGGACTCTTGATGAAGGTGAAGAAATGCATAGGGATATAAATGATTTACAAAAGAAGACAATAACAAAAGATGAACTGCAAGGGATGATGGATGGTTTAAAAAGGGAGATCATGGAAGGGTTGAAAATTTTCCTAATAGAGAGGACACCTGAAAGTGAAAATGTATCCCATGAAATTCATGATGAGGACACAAGGAAGATGAATCAAGAATGGAGAAACTCCAACTTTGGTTTGAAGACCAACCACTTTCCTAAGATCGATATGAGGAAGTTTGATGGCAAGGACCCAATCACATGGATACTTCAGATGGAGCAATTCTTTGATCTACAAGATGTGCTACATACACAAAAGGCACAAATTGCTTCTTTATATTTAGAACCCAATCAATTTTTGTGGTATCGATGGCTTTGTTCTCACAAATCACTCGTCACTTGGACAATTTTCATGGAAGAAATGATAGCACACTATGAGGATACAAGGAGCAATGCCTTATTTAGCCAATTGATAAATCTCAAGCAAAAGGGTTCAGTTGCAGAGCACATTGAGAACTTACAAAGATTGAATATAAAGGTAACAGATATTCCAGATGAGCACCTGATTGATGTACTCATAGGAACTTTAAAGGATAACATTTAACATGAGGTTTTCCTTTGGGAACCCAAATCATTGGAGAATGCATTCAGGGTGGCGAGAAATGTTGAAGTAAAAATATGGCCATGGCTACTAGAAGGACCATTCCCAACATCTATCGAGAGAATAATGTTCCTTCTTCTAAAACACCTCAACCTACAAGCTTGAAACCTCAACAATTGGATGAAATAAAAGCAAAAGGTTTATGCTTTAATTGTGACAACAAGTACAATGAGGGACATAAGTGTGGTGAGAAGAAATTATTCTACATAGATTGTGAAGAGGAAGAAGAATAAGAACAAGAACAAAAAAAAGAACAATCTCAAGATGAAAACATAGAAGATATTTATTCTGAAGAGTTGACTCCCGTGATATCATGTCATGTATTGGATAGAATTAGCACTCCTTAAACCATCAATATTGAAGGATATATCAAAAATAAAAAGGTAATAGTCCTAATTTATTCTGGTAGTACTCATAATTTCATTCACTATAAATTATCCAAATCTCTCAATTTATTTATATATCCAACGCCAGAGTTTCAATTAATGATTGTAGGTGGAGGAACTATCAATTGCTCAGGAAAATTCAATAAGGTCAATCTTACTATGGGGGAATATGTAATGAATAGTCCAATGATTTTTATACCCATGGGTGGTGTTGATGTCGTACTAGGAGTCCAATGGTTACAATCATTAGGAACAATGGCCTTTAATTTTCAAGAACTTTTCATGGAATTTTCTTTGGAAGGAAAATAAATCGAGTTAACGGGTATCACAGGGAAACCCAGTAAGGTGATAATCTCTAATGGCATGCAAAAATTATTGAAAAAGGGGCATTATGATGTAATTGTACAACTTTGCTCACTAGATGTTCAAACAACTAAGACATCTATTCCCCTAGATATCCAAGGGATCATTGATAAGAATTCCAAAGTATTTGAAGATCCAAAGGTCTTCCACCCACTCGAAATCATGATCATGCTATTCACCTAATTCATTGGAGTGTTCCTCCTAACATCGGGCCTTAGAGATACCCTTATGCTCAAAAGAGTGAAATTGAGCGTATGCTTGAAGAAATGTTAGAGGTTGGCATTATTAGGCCTAGCCAAAGTTCTTACTCTGCACCGATGGTAATGGTACTCAAGAAAGAGGGCTCATGGCATATGTGTATAGATTATAGAGAGCTCAACAAGATCATTGTTAAAGATAAGTTTCCCATTCCCATCATTGATGAATTGCTAGATGAACTACATGGAGCAATCTATTTCACAAAGTTGGATCTTCATTCAGGTTATCATCAGATTGGAATGAAGGAATCATGTATCCCCAAAACAACATTCTGAACTTGTGAAGGCCATTATGAATTTTTGGTCATGCCTTTTGGCCTTATGAATTCACCTTCCACATTCCAAGGGTTGATGAATTCCATTTTCAATCATTTTCTTCGAAAATTTCTGTTAGTATTTTTTGATGATATACTAATCTATAGTAAGTCTTGGGATGATCATGTGCGACATGTTGACAAGGTTCTAAAACTACTAAAGGAGAAACAACTATATCCAAAACCATCCAAATGTTTCTTTGGGGTGAAGGAGGTAGAGTATTTGGGTCATATTCTATCTCATGAACGTGTCAAGGTAGACCCTAACAATATTAAGGCCATGATGGACTGGCCGATTCACAAAACATTGAAGAATCTTAGAGGATTTTTGGGTTTGATAGGTTACTACCGCAAGTTTGTTCGGAACTATGGAAGAATAGTAGCAACTTTAACGAAATTAACTAAAAAGGATGCATTTTCATGGACTCCAGAGGCAACTCAAGCTTTTGAACAAATTAAAGAGGCAATGTGCAAAGATCCTGTCTTGACCACACCAGACTTCACAAAAACATTTATTGTGGAATGTGATGCCTCGGGAAATGACATTGGTGTTGTTCTAATGCAAGAAGGAAGGACCCTTGCTTTTGAAAGTCGACCAGTGAAGGAAAAGGACTTACACAAACCCATTTATGAGAAGGAGACGATGGCAATACTACATGCATTGAAGAAATGGTGCCCTTACCTAATAGGTAAGCACTTCAAGGTCAAATCAGATCATGATAGTCTTAAATACTTCTTGGAACAAAGACTATGTTCAGAAGAACAACAAAAATGGGTGACCAAGATGTTGGGTTATGATTTTGAAATCATCTATAAAAAAGGTAAGAAAAATGGCGTGGTAGATGCACTCTCAAGAAATGATGAAGATGTTGAGGCCTTTCTATGTGCTATCTACATCATCCAACCCGATTGGATAATAGAAGCGAGGGATGAATGGAAGAATTACGAAAATGTGTGGAATCTCATTCAAAGGTTGCAAAAGGATTTTAGTGCATCAGATACATTTACATGGAAAAATGATTCACTATGGTACAAAGATCGCTTATATTTATGTAAGAACTCCCAACTCAAACAAAATTTACTATTGGAATTGCACACCTCTCTGGTAGGAGGGCACTCAGGATTTTTGAAAACTTACCATAGGGTCAAGAAGGATTGTTTTTGGGATTGCCTTAAAAACTAATGTTCACAAGTTTGTGGCAGAATGTTTGGTTTTCCAACAAAATAAGGTGGAAACAATTAATACCCCAAGTATTTTACAACCATTAGCCATCCCAAGTCAGCGCTGGGAGGAGGTTTCCATGGATTTCATCACATGGTTACCGAAGTTTGAAGGAAAGAGTGTCATCATGGTGATTGTTGATAGACTGACCAAGTACATACACTTTTTTGCACTCTCTCATCCTTTCAAATCCAATACATTTGCCACCGCATTCATGGAGACAATTCAAAAGCTACATGGAATCCCAAAGATTATTGTAAGTGACAGAGATCCCATCTTCACTGGACATTTTTGGACATAATTATTTTCTTGTTTGGGTACTCAATTGGCTCATAGC
>SNQJ01S0170618.1:0-17102 GCA_010110895.2 Picea sitchensis | reverse complement strand
TACATTCATCACTTCACTTTATTATTTACCTTTTAAAATTTCTTAAACCACTTTGACTACTTTGACCTTTTGGGGCTTCTAGATGACATATGAGGGTCTTCCAACCTCGTAAGGCCATAACTCTAAAATTGTGAGGAGTTATGTGACATTCCACATACCACCAGAAATGGAATGACATGTAATATCCATATAGAATAGTATTACCTTCAAATATATAAAAAATCATACCATTATCCATCAAACAAACTTGGGTCCATTACCCAAACCTGGGTTCTTCAACTTCACATGGTCATAACTCTCTAACCGTGAGGAGTTATGTGACTTTCTACATACCAACGGAAATGAAATGACAAGCACTATCCATCTAGGATAGTTTCCCTGACAAATGCACTATCCTTCATCTCATTATTCCACAATTAATCATGGGTTCTCTTACTCTACAAAGCGTCTTCCCGTGAGGGCTTTCACCATAAGGGGACCACTTTGGAGTTCATCCATATTTACTTCTTATCAACCATGAAAAAACAATAATGAGTCATATTTACATCAAACAATCTTGGGTCCATTTCCAAAACCTTTGTGCTATGGGGCTTTCTTCAAGGGTTGACATAAATTACAACCAACCTTAATCAATAGGTTTTTCTTCGGGAAAGGGTAGCAATGGCCGCATTGATATTCCTGAATATAGTTGAGTGTTGGGAGAAATGCGGACTTGTAGGGTTGTGAATCTACGATTCATATAAAAGTGATGAGTAAGTATATTCGTTCCGCAATGAGAAATATGGCCAAGTATGAAAATAAGTGAAAAGTGGAAAGTGGATGTGGACCTAGGGATTTGTGGAGGTGAAAAATTAGGAAAGGATTCAGGGATGGTATGTGGCTCCACATCTGCATTGCTTGGAATTTGACTAAGTACCAAAAGAAAACAAAAAAGGAAACAAATTAAGACTCTTGGTGAGTGCGGGGTTGCAAAACTCAGTAATTCAAAAAATATTTAAGCATTGTTCTACAGCTTCGCATCCACATCATTTGAAAAAATGATTAAGTGCTTGGAGTTTTTTTGATGTAAGTAAAGAAAAATAAGCCAATAAAAATGTAAAATAAATCCCAAGAGTGGTTGAATGACAATACTGGTCTGGTAAAAAATATAGATCAACAAAAACCTGAGTGTTTAATTTGATTGAATAACTCTTTCCAAGAAGGTAATAGTACCTTAGACCTGGTGCTCGACTCTATGTCTTTGTATAATGGCGGTTAATTGAACACTTTCTTCTATGGAAGTTAAATTATGGGCTCCACCTCAAGTGTTTTCTCCACTCCTTCAACAAGGGCCGGGTTCGATTCTTCATATGACAGAGTGCCCTTTCCTTTGGGCATTTTCAGGGATTGTCGAGTAGCAGGTCTATGTCCACGAATTTTCTACACAAAAACAACAATAATCAACTTACAATTTATTCATATTGTATGAGAAACATAACAATTATTCAATCAAAATGCATACCTGGTGAAGAAATGAGAAATTGACATCAACACTTACCAGTTCTAGTCATGAAGCTCTGAATTGGGAAATAACACAGTTCTAATATGCACAATGCCTAGTTTGGAGACGTTATTCATTGCGTAAGCTCTCTTAAACACTTGATGGTAAAAATTCCTAAACTAAAACGTCCATGCTAATATATTCTAACACTTTACTAGTCAAATCCAACAGTTAAACCACATGGTACAATGGGATTGTGTAAATATTTTAGGCTTGAATGCGCCTACCTGCGTGCCACACTTGACATTAATGGATCACATAGAACGACAATGAGAAAATCATGATTCTTAGTTCATTGACACTTTCAAAGGGTAGTTATTTGGCACGTAATGGATCTTTCTGTTGGGGTTCGGGGGTTTTGAAGTCATCGACCATTCGAGCCAACTCCCATTTCACTGTTCATAACCGATCCTGACGATATTTTATGTTTGAAATCCCCCTTTCTCATTGGCACACAATATATTTCTAGAATGGTGACATGTCAAACACATGGGTCAATATGGTGATGTGACACATGGCCTATCACATAAAACATCAGATGGGGTGTTGAGACTATCATGGCAAGATTTGATTGGTTAATGCATGGTGACAAGATCGGGTGCGTGCAAAACTTTCTAGGTATATAGATGTGAATGGATAATCTTGCGTTTAATCTTTCGATGACTAGGATTAAAAGGAGACACAAAATGGATGGCTTAGATTAAAAGTAAATTTTATGGAGATTGACCATCGACAAGATAATTTGTATGCAAATGAGCCTTTTTTCGGAATGAGAATGCTCGACGCCGATGAGGCATCGACTATTTGTGAGTAGGCTTTCCTTATTATTTTTTTCGAAGTGGGAAACATATTTCACCGATGACCGATGAACTTATTAGCGTCAACACATTCTCATTAGCGTCTGTGTTTCCAACTTTTTCACCAGATTCCCCAAATCCTGATAGACTTGAAGAGAGCGGTACAAGCCGACATGGAGGATGACATGTCAAATCTGACATGGTAGTACAGAGCTACTCAGGTGACTTGTCATATGACATGGTGGTACAAAGATCCACGTGGCGGGTGACGTGGTAGTATGGCGTTGATGTCCGTTGGATGACGTGGATACTTGTATAACTAGAATCAAGTGGACCTTTTATTTATCTATCAACGATTAGGATTGATCAAATGCTTGAATCCAACGATCACATGTGATTTATTCAATTCATTCATTGACATCGATAGGTTGAGGGCCCATTTCAAGTTTTCGCAACAGGCATCGATTGACGCCGACAACTGATGCACATCGACATCGGCAGGATCGCTCGAGTGTTTCTAAATTTGCGCACCGATGTGGTCAACGCCCGATGCACTATCGATGATCAACATGGTTTACCTATTGGGGACCGAGAAAACATGGTTCTTAATGGTTTTTCTTATCTTCTGCAAAAAATTCAAGTTCCGAATCCTTTTTGCTTCAAATTGAAACTTGGATGTGTTCTCCTATTTTAAGTAATTCTTTAGTTTAAGCTTGGAACACAAATTACTGAGTGAAACCATCAAAATAAAGTCTAACACAAATTGTGGCACCCATTAAAATAGGAAAGTAAAGTGGCACCCATTTAAATACCTGATATTTAAAAGTGTGTGTTGAGGTCTCAACATCGCCAAATTTGAATGAAGGAGGTGGAAATCCTAATGTGACTTTCCGTGCACATGGAGGACATTATGAGTTTTTAGGGATTCCTTTTGGTATTTGAAATTCCCTATCCACCTTTCAACACCTTACAAACAAAGACTTTTTGACCCTTCCTATGAAATTTTGTGCCAATATTCTTTGGCGATATATCGATTCATAGAAAAACATGGGGAGCACATGTGGAGCACATTGATAAAACCCTCCAATTAATTTGGGATAACTAGTTCTTCCTCAAACATTCTAAATGTGCTTTTGGCACTTTTGGTGTAGAATACTTGTGTCACATAGTCAATGAGGACAAGGTGCAAGTGAATCCCAAGAAAATTGAGGCTATGCAAGATTGGTGATGCCTGAGACTTTGAAAATATTACATGGTTTCTTATGTCTCAGGGGTTACTATAGAATTTTAAGTAGAATTATGGGTGAATTCCAACCCAATTAACTGCCCTACTAAAAACGAATGTATTTGTATGGAACAATGTCACAAAATATGCCTTTTCAGCTTTAAAGGAAGCCATTTGTACTACACCTGCATTAGAAATGCTTGATTTTAATAAGGCTTTTGTCTTAAAATGTGATGCATTGGGAAAAGGTATAGGCACAATGTTGATGCAAGGGAGACATCCATTGGAATTCAGTAGTAAACAATTGTGTGATAGAAATTTGGGAAAGTCCACTTAAGAGAAAGATATGATGGTGCAAGTGGGTCACTAAGATGTATGATTACGATATTATATATAAGAAGGACAAAGCGAATGTGGTGGCTAATTTTTTTTCTTAGAAATATGAGGAGGAGGGATTTGTCTTTGCTTTATTCTCACCCCACTACTATAGTACCATATTGTGGCATCATCCTTAGCATTATTGCACAATACATTTTTTTGAGAAATAAGTCAAGTTCGGATGATGCAAAAAGTCCAATTTAAGAGAAAGATACACGGGCAAGTGGGCATCACTAAGATGTATGACACACAATAGTATACAGCTTAATAAAAGTTTAATGTGGTGGCTAATTTTTTTTCTTAGAAATATGAGGAGGAGGGATTTGTCTTTGCTTTATTCTCACCCCACTACTATAGTACCATATTGTGGCATCATCCTTAGCATTATTGCACAATACATTTTTTGAGAAATAAGTCAAGTTCGGATGATGCAAAACATCACACTGTAGGGTCATTGTTATTTGCATCAATTTTGTGTTGACCTACACTTCTTATGCATTATTTTTTTCAACACACACTCCTATAAAGAGTCATCATCTTTGGCAAGGACAAAAATTGTTTGAAAATTGGTTGTTGTCATTGATGTCAACCCTAGTCATGGGTTTTGGACCGCAAGATTGATGAAGGTATTTGGACATGAAGGGAAAATGCACATGCAGATACAACACCCATGGATGGATAGTATACATCATGTTGTTTCCTATGGTATGTGGCACATCATGTGGATCCACCATGGTTGAGGAGAAATGAATTTTGAAGATGACAAAGTGAATTGTACTTGTAGGCCCTGAAGATAACTAAATAAAATAATTACAAAATAAGAAAGTGTAAGGTTGGTCCTAATGTTACGGGAAGTGACATAAATGGTATTAAATAAAAATCATTATACATTCATTTTATACAAGTTGAATTTCAGGGAGGGAATAAGAAGTAAAAAGAAGGCTGAATTTCAAGGAGGAATAAAGCCCTCAAGGATGTGTTCTGTTGCCATTTCTCGTGTCATCTACCATTTTTTCATAACATTTTTCTAGAGCGATTCAGATGGTGAAATCGCCATGGTATTGAAAAGACATACCAAGGTGCCTCTCTGGTAAAAATTTCAGCTCTAATTCTTATACTTATGGAGATACACTGTGTTAGGGTTTGGTGACTAGTCCCTAAGCAATAATAAAACAAATGTTATGGGTAAAAACAATAATAACTTTCATACAATCCAAATGTTGTGGGACCACTTACATTGGAAAGGGTACCAACTTTAGTTTCTAGTGTTCGAGTTTCAAAATCGGATATTAAATATTACAATGCATTAAAATGTGTTGGGTCCTCCTGAATGTAATTCAATTGAATAAGGTCTGCCATTTTCTGTATAACTCCCTTTTGGGAGGATTCAAGGAGGAAAATTGAGGATTGCAGGAATACATTGAGTAATATTATCTATAGGATCATGGTACTCCAATAATTGAATAATTGCCGAAATTGAAGAAGTCTTAGGAAGTAATACCGTTCTATGATGATTGGTTGATGGTGACTAATTTAATGTAAAGTTTACTATCTCTCATATATTCCCAAATGGAAGGGAAAAGGATGGAGAGTTCAACCCCTTGATATTGGAGGATTATATCTCCTCTTGGAGGCTATTTATCCTCCTTTACATTTGGAAGTCGTAGCTACCTTTAAGTCACTTCCCCTTGAACAAAACTATTGATTATTTCTCATATTGCGCATGGTGTAATAGGTGCATTATGTAACTCTTATACCATTGTTCATTCTCATTGGATATAATTGAATGAGTTGATGAGGAGTTAGATAATTGTAATTCTATTATCGATTCACCCCCTCTTAGTATCAACAATTGTACTTGAAGGGTTACCTTCGCAACTTAACCAATCGGAAGGAAGATCCTATGCAAAATGGAAGGAAACATTCCAAATGGGATTCCACCATTTGATTGAAGCCACCTTGAATACAGGGAAAATAGAATGGAAACTTTCATTTGAAAGATCTGTGGTGGATGTTTGATCTCACTTGCTTCTCAGACACAATGCCTTGAAGAAACCAAACACTACAGCTCATAAGGAAGCAAAGAACAATAAATTGGCAATAGACACCATCCTGGATTGATTGATAGATTCATTGAAATACAAGGTGGGATCATGAGCATCAACAAAAGATCTTTGGGACAAGCCACAAGAACTTCATGCAAGGGAAGAAGCAGAAGAAGAATTGAAAGAAGTTTAAGAAATACCATCCCCGTGATTTCAAAGAAGAAAATAGAGGCTCTAGCTCTTTGTTTAATTATGAAGGGAGTAGGTCGCTTGAATTTGGAAATCCCATCCAAGGATTAAAATAAATGACACCTAAGAATAAAATTCCAATGAAGAAAAAGAAAATCACAAAGAAAAAAAAATATTCAACAAGAAGATGAGAATCTTGCAAATTTGAAGCACGAAAATTGAAAATAGCAAGCCCAAAGACAATACAAGGATCCAAAAACTAAGAAGGAATTGGTTAGCCGTGGAAAAGACGGGGCCAGGGTGCCAAAGAAACAATTAGAAGAATTTCAAAAAACTAAGAGAAGAACCACTTCGAAAAAACTCTACCAAGAAGCAAGAAGAATAACATATGTAAAGAAGGTCCAAATGATAAAAGAAAGAAGAAGATATTTGCAGAAACCTGAACAAGAAGGTTCTCATTGAGGAAGAGCTTAAGAACTATCAAGTGCCAAAATAATTAACATTCATATTACAGCAACAAAAAGATTCAGCCAAATAAGAAGGTTGAAGAAAGAGCTACAATGCATTGATGAGAAGTGGACCAGGGCACCCTAAATAAGGAATGATTACAAAAGAGATGAATTTCCAAGAATACCTCCTACCTTCAGAAACCAAAAAAGCTTCAATCGATATGAAGGAAATTGTAGAAGAGTAGATCATGAACCCGATGGACTACATCACAAAGAATATAATTCCTGTAACAAAAACTTCTTTCTTGGTCATTGTTAAAAATTTTGGACATAAGACAATTAATTACATAATCAATGAAATGAACAAATACATAAGAAACATGAATGATGTAAACATAAGATATGGAAATAATCGAGATTTTATTAACATAGTTATAATTCTATCTTCCACCCATTGATGGAAAAAAACATTGTATGCTACAAATGCAATTATCTTGGTCACAAAGAATGATTGCGTGACATATGAATGAAGATGTCCCTATGCAAACCACAAGATGGAGAAGGAAAGAGAGATTCCAAACAATACACGTCGAATAGCATTAACCACCGAAGAATGTAAAGAAGATGAATGGTACAAAGAGGTGAATACCATTGCATGACCGGGATCAAGACAAATTCATCACTTTGAAGAGAAAAGGATGGCAATGTTGCATTTGAGATGACCCATCTGCCAAAATACTTGGAGAAGGGTGTAGTGGTGAGATTGGAAGAAAAAATGTAAAAAGCAAAGAATGTCTCTATTGGTTGAATACTTGAATCATAATCTACTCGCATAAGTAAATATGTGATCGAAGATACACTCTTACATTTGATTCCCTGTGAATTAAAAATCGAGAAATAACTCGAAGACGGCTCTAACCCAACAAGAACGCAAACAAACATATTAATCCTAGGACATGAAGAAGATAGAGAAGATAAAATCCACACAAAAGATTCCAAGGAAGAAAAGTCCCAAAGACCAAAAAATGCCACTACCATCGGTCACGTTCCTGCCGTTAAGGTTACCCTTTTCCATTAAACTCAGGGGAGAGCCATACCCTTTGCCATTGATGTCAAAAGTGGGAGAAAATTGGGACTAAGGATGATAGGTTGCTGAGTGTTGCCATCACGACAAAGGGAGATTGTTAAATATTGTTGTCATTGATGTCAACCCCTAGCTTCTGCCTTTGGACCCGAAGATTGATGAAGGTATTTGGACATGAAGGAAAATGCACATGCTGCAGATACAACACCCATGGATGGATAATATACACCATGTTAGCTGACATGTGGCACATCACGTGATCCTCATGGTTGAGGGAGAGTTCACTCTCGGAAGATGAACAAAATGAAAATGTACATGTAGGCCCCAGTGTAAATAAAACAATTACAAAATAAGAAAGTGTCAGTCGACCCAAATGTTAAAAGGTTTGACATAAATGGTATAAATAAACATCATTATACATTCATTTGATACAAGTCGAATTTTAGAGGGAATAAGAAGTAAAAAGAAGGCCGGAATTTCAAGGGAGGATAAAAGTCTTTATGATGTGTTCTGTTGCATGTATTTCGTGTCATATTACCATTTTTGTTATAACCTTTTTTTCTAGAACGATTCTAATAAAAGAAATATCTATGGTATTGAAATACATATCAAAGTACCTTTGGTAAAAATTTCAGATCTGATTCACCATACTTATGGAGATACACTCGGAAGATGTATTTGTGACTAGTCCCCGAAGCTAGTCAATAAATAGGTGTTCAAGTAAAATAGTCATAAATTATTCAAAGAGAATCAAAATGAAGTGGGGACTTCACTTCCTACTGGAAAGAGCGCGAATCAGTAGTTTTTGTGTGGTTTCAGAATCAGCAAATATTACGGGCATGTTTGCATGTTGGTCTCTCGGAATCGCACTAAAATTGAATTAAAAGTCTACCATTATTTCTATAACCCCTTTTTTGGGAGGGATTCAAGGAGTGAAAATTGAGGAGTTTCAGAGAATGCAATGAGTAATATTATCTACATGATCAGAGTAATCCAAGAATCGTTAAACCGCAAGAAACTGAAGCAGAAGTCCTGTGAAGAATTATCATGTTCTATATGATGATTGGTTGATGGTACTGATTTAATGTAAAGTTTTATTATCTCATATATTCCATGGAAAGAAGGGTCAAGGATGGAGAGTTTAAATATCTATTGATATTGGAGGATTGTATCTTCCTCTTTGGTTTTTATCCTCCCTTACATTTGAAGAAGCTACCTTGAAGTCATTACTTCCCTCACCAAAAAACTATTGATTATTTTATTATATCAGGTATTATGTATTGTGGTGTATTGGTGTAACTCTTATAATATTGTTCACTCTCATTGGATATAATTGAATTGCCGCAAAGTATAAGTTGATTTTTTTAAACTGTACCTTATACTGATTCAATTCTGGCACTGAATAAAAATGACGATAATGCTTCTCTTTTTTTTTCTCTTGTCGCTAGCATTGACTTGTAATGGCACATTGTAAGAACACCTTAGAGACTCACCTCTTGTGGCTTATCCGGCCAAATGTTTGTGGTATCGCTGCGGTCTCACTATTGTAATGTCAATTTGCAACTATTATTTCATTAATCTCATTACCATTGTAATATGTTGATCTAGGAATTAATATTTCATATTGGGTGTTGTTATTGTGTCCTACTAGCTTCATGATAATGTCAAAATATAGATCTTTTGAGTTGTTTTTGCATCATATTTGAGTCTTATTAGCATCGTATTACAATGGTCATGTGTTGCTTTAGCGTCATGTATGTGTTGGTATTATTCATTCTACATCATATTAGCGTCATTTCAACATTGTAATAGAGACATTTTGTGTCACATTAACATCACAGGTGTCAAAAATTGCACCCTATTGCATCGAAATTGCATCATGTTCAACCAAATTGCATCAAATTTGAATCTTACTAGCATCAAAATTGCATCGTTTTAGCATTAACGTTGCACCATAACTATTATTAATGATTTATTTATTTTTATTAATTTAATTATTTATGATGATAATTATTATTAAGTTTAATTAATAATAATGATTCATATATTATTATTAATGTATTTCTATTAATTATTATTTTATAATATTTAAACATTCATGAGATTGATGATTAGTGTAAACCTATTTTACAATGTACTAATCATGAGAGGATAAACCATGTATATATAAATGCAATACCCCACTAACATTCAGTGAATTCCACACCGTGAGAGAAAAAAACCTTGTATCCATAAACACCCTTATGAAATTTCACCATACTAACATTCAATCAATTTCACACCATGGAAGCAAAAAACCATGCATATTTTTCCCCGGATGGGGTGGTGATGGTTGAGGCTATGACATACACTAGTTGTCACTTGACCACTAACTCATATAACATGTTAGGGGAAATCAATGAACCAACTAGGAGAGCGGAGGGTAATGGAGGCTTGACTAGTAAGGATGTTTGGATTGTGTACAAGCTCACCCCAACTCCCTTGTAACAAGACGATGTAGTATTAGGAGATCATGGCATGGAGGGGATCATGGGTGTAGATGATGGTTTGGATCCATGCTAGGGAACTTAACCCTTTTTGGATAATGATGAAGAATGATAAGAGAGGATGGGGTGACATAAGTGGCTCAACGAAGCTTGTGGGGAATAAAACCAAAATCTAGTCTAGGCCCCTTGAGGACATTCCAAAGAATGGTAATTTCCTTTGCCTATTTTGGTTTCTTTTGATGCTAAGTGGTCTCAAGAAATTTAGTCGGTTAGGTGTTTTAGGTAACTTCCCAGCTTGGGATCATGTGGGCGTTCGGTTGGGAAACTCGAGGAAGAAATTGGGTCTGCAATTTTTGAGCAGAGGTGAAAAAAATCCTTTTGGCACTCTATGCAACAACATGGAATTCCCTCTCTAGATTTACACTTAGAGTTGGTCGTCCATAATTTTCTAGAACCTGTATCAGTAGGAAGGAATAATTCCAAAGAAAAAATGAGGAGGCAAAGGAGGAGGTTGAAGTAAAAGGCACACGACCTCTTATAGGTGGAATCATGGTTTTGGCACTCCAATTAGACAACAAAATTTGAAAGCGAAGCCTTGGTAGTTGAGGAATTGTTCCACTCAAAACTCCCCAAGTTTGTGAAATATTAGGTGGAGGAATTAAATGGACAAGTGAAGGAAAGGAGGAAGGTAGTGTTGAGAGAACATATCCAAAGAGAAATGGAAGGGTGGGTCCTTGACCCTAGCTTCTCGAGGATGCAGTAAATGAAGTTGTTCCAAATTATAGAGGTGTATAGGATGGTGAAAGCGATGATAGCATGGGTCTTGGAGGAACATATCATTTCACAACAGGACATAGTGAATAGAATTGTGTTGTTGGAAGGGAAATTTGAAGATATGTGTTAGGCTGGATTTGGGATTTGAATTGAGGTTTCCCAGGTTGAAGAAGACGAGGACACTCCAGGACCAAAGGAAGACTGTCATGACTTTGCTGGTACTCGAGACAACCCAATTCACATTGATGATGACCCCTAACCTTCGGCCATGGCTTCGAAGGAAGACAAGGTGGTCAACCAGTTAGTTGACCATCCCCTGGAAGATACTGCTCCCTTCCCTTCTATTTGGAGTAGTTATGAATTGTCTACATTTTTTTTTATATAGGCTATTGTCAATATGTTAGCTTGATACTCAATATGATTGTGTTCATAGTTATCAAGGTTTATAGGAGATATCTATTACAAGTATTGTACATATATGATTTTGATCATTTGGAAGAGGTCCTAGTTTCCTCTTTTGGTAGGCCTCCTCCATATATATCTATAATTTTTATTGGATTATAACATAAAATATATGATGTAGTTTTAATTGTAAAAAAAAACCATGCATATATAAACACAACGATGGCCAATCGGGTCTAGATCGAGTGGTTGTGGGATTGAGTTATCCTCCCCACCTAGGTTTTATTCTCGTATAATGACATGTTTAGCTAATAATGAGTAAATAGTTGTAATTACTTTGATCCCTAAAGAATATAGGGTTTACCCTGGGTATTTTTGGGTTGTTATATTCTTTGTAGTGAAAGAACAATCAACCGAATGACTATTCGAGGTGGATCGATTGGGTGATGAATCAATCCATGGGTTAAGTCAAGTCAAAGGTCAAAGTGACTGAGTGGAAATTTGAAGGTTGAAGTGGTTGATCAAGAATTCAAAAGGTCAATCGACAGGAGGTCAAGTGGCAACCGACTAGAGACCAATCTTCACAGGATTTCATCCGATCATCTGTGTGGATCCGTAACCATTTTTGGGAACCATGATTTAGGGTTTTTCACGCAGTAAAGCCTACAAATATGTCATGTTGTAATTGTAATAAGTTTATGTTTCTAGTAGTAGCTTGGTCATGTAGATGCAAGCCGAATTGCCTGCATGATTGTTTTTGTGTAAAGCAAGAGAGTAGGATGGAAATTGTGTCTTAGGTGTAGACCAAGGTTGGTCATGTAACTCTTTATTCAATGAATGAATAAGAAAACAAGAGAGATGTTGTTCCTGAGTCTGTACTTAAGGCTCAAAAGTACAGTGTCAAGGCATCCGAAAGTAGGTGAAAGATGGGTAAGAGAGTAACGTCAACCTTCGGTAAAGGAAACTAGGGGAGATTTCTACGTTGGCGTTGTCTAGTTTCCTACTGTTCCTGAGTAGTTATATCTTGTTCAATGGCTACCCATGAACGTTCAAGTTCGTCTCGGTTATTAGCAATTTTAAGAATTATGTCAAAAAGGTTTAAGGCAATATGCTTCTGGTTCGATAGTCCGGGTTCGATATTAGGCTGTGTTGCTGCAGGGGCAGTCATGGAGGAACAGTAAGAGTAGGAAAGGATTTAAAGAGAGATTAATTGCTGTCTCGGTTTGGTCGAATAAAAGAGAATTTTACGTTTTAAGAATAAAATAGAAATACAAATTGAAGGCTCTTTCCCGTGACTGTATTATATTTTAATATAAAGGTGTAAGATGAGAGAAAAACATTTAGCTGCATATAATGCAAGGTTCCTGTTAAAGAGAAAACTCACATATAAACAAAAGAGGAAATTAGTAAGAAAATAACTGACATAGCAAAGAATATACGTAGAATTCTAAAAATGCATATTGGTCTTACACCCGCTGATAGCTGGTGCAGAGGAAAGACAATAAACAAATACAGAAAACCGAAATCCTTTCGTTATAGTAGTGGTCATACTAAAGTATAACGAAGCATATCAATTATGAATAATGGAATGAAATGAAACATGAAATACAAAGAAACAAACTTGTAACACAGTCTTGACGGAATCGAGAATCTCCAGATTTGCTTGTATTAACTTCTCGAATGCAAAAACTCTATTACAATCGACACAAAAAAGTTCCATCCTTGTTTATTTCTTTCTATGATATATTTATACAATTTTACAGATCAGTTAGAATCTTAATGGTTACACAAATTCGGTTACAACCGAGAGGAGCGCAATCGCTCCCTTTCTCCTACTCGATCTTTACTTGGTGCCAGGTGCTTGTCTTCTCGCAGATTCGGTGCAGGTGATACATCTTTCTACAAAATGAGATACGAGCTATGAAGGCTCTGCTTGACAGCTGGCCTCGACGAAGTAACATTCTCAGGCTAACTGCTGCAGCTTGTCCCCCATTTGTGCATCGACGATGTCGAGGGAACTTAATTTCGTGCTGGACTGGATCATATGCTTATCAATTTGGGCCATGTCTACCATATCTATTTGAGAGATATCGGCCGAATCTCTCTCGTCCTTTTCCTTCAGATCGAGTGAGATCCGTTCCACATTTATTTGCATCAATGCTTCTGCGTCGCCTCGACTGTCAATATCCAACAGCTCGCCATCTATGGAGTTAAAAGCTTCTTCTAAAGAGTGGGTTACCTTTTGGACTTGTTCTTTTCCCAGGGCAATGTTATGCTCCCAATATTTCAATAGAATATTGCCTCTGGTTTGTTCAGGGATGGAAAGCCCAGGAGCGCCTACCGAAACCCTGTTATTTGTGGCGATTACCGCGTCCTGGAAAGCGACCCGAGCCACTTCAGCTTCCCTTTCCTTGGCAGTCAGGTTCTTGGACACCTGATTCACCAACATACAGTTCTCCTGAATCTCTCCTATCCTGGCAAGCAAATTCTGTTGTGCCAAAAAGATTTTACTCCGAATCTCGCTGGCTCAAAATTTAAATATGCCGATGTCTATTTATCTGCTCTCGAGGATTTCTGCCCGAGTCTGCAACTGTTCGGTCAGATTTCTCTGTTGGTTCACCTGTGCTCTACCATCTCGGACCACCAACTGTGCTTGTACAAGCTTGGTCTTGAGCATTTCTATTTCGTTTTTGTCGGCCACTCTGGCCTGTTCTATCTCCATGCTGGCCTGACCTTCAGCATTCTCCGCTGCTGTAGCCAATCTAGCCTCGAGGGTCCTGATTAGGCTATTTTTCCTTTTTAGTTGGTTATTCAAAATCCCAACTGATAATTGATTTGCCGAAGCATATGCCCCCATCGTTCCCGTGATTTTAGTGGCGAGTTGGCCACTTTTCTTATTTTTGCCATCGGTCATGATTTATATTTTTTCGCAGTGGACTCTCCTTCTTGATAGAACTCTCTTTTCACTACCGCCTTCCTTTTTTTTTATCAAAAAAGAACTCATTTGGAGGGAGTTCCTCTGCTCTTATGGGCCTCAGTTCTTCGTTAAATATCCATCCCTCTCCGACATTTCCCTGTGCCGACTGCAAGGGTGTGACCGAGGTGATGGGCTCTCCTATTTGTTTTGCCGAATATTTTGGAGTACCGACGGGATTCTGCTCCTTTGGCGTACCTAGAGCCTCTGTTTCAGTCTCCGGATTTTGTTCACCTGGTGGGCCTGAAGTTTTTACTTCAGCCTCCGAGCTTTGTTCCCTTGGAGGGTCCGGAGTCTTCTCTTCTGCTTCAGGATTCTTCATTTGTTCGCCTTCCTGGTGTTTTTCAAGGTTAGAAATTGCATCCTCAGAATATTCAACATCCTTCTGCTTTGTCTCAGAAGCAGCCGAACCTCCCAACACAGCGGGGAGACATCTTCGTCTATGTTCCTGAAATTTTAATACGGATGCTGTGTCTTCGGGTGCTAATGCTTGGATCCGGGCTAGCACTTCTTCATAAGATCTCGCCCCTCGGAAAACGTCGTCCGAGGGTGAATTTTCATGCTCAAATATCTTGAGCCCGCAATGAGCCAAATGGTTGCTCACAACCCTCTGTGGATCATGTTTCTTAATTTCAATGGAGACCAAACTTAGGTCCTCCAGGGCAGCAACCTCGGCTTTGGCATGCTCGGAATCTAATAAAGAATAGGAATTCATCCGAACGGGAAAAGAAGGCCATACCTTCTTTGAGTAACCCTTGAGTTCTTTGCTCACTCCTCCAATTACCGTTTGCCAGGCGACCTCTCGAAAAGCCAGCTTGTCGGGGATGAATAAGGGCAGTGCATGAGGGGGAACAGAAGACCCGAAGACTCTGAAATACGAAAACTCTGCCTCCACATACCAATCCGCTATGCCACTCAGACCTGTTGCAATGTTGTCCGATACGCGAGGTGATGGGTGCCAAAAATGGCGATATGCAGGGGTACCATCACCCAGTTAAAAATCTCATATGTGAACTTTTCTTCTTTATTCTCCCATAGTTTGTCATGATACTCATGCACGGGTTTTTCTTGGACTGGATTCCAAGCCCAACTCATCAAAGAGAATGGTTTCATGGAACATACCGCGTCCATGATATATGCTGACATGAAAAACGAGGTCAATTTCCCACTTGCCTTCTGCTCCCGATACTCTGTGACCCTGTTGGCCAAACTGTCTGAGAGCATCTTTGCCCAATTAAACGAGCAACCTTCTGCAACCCGAAACATGAGAGGCACCCACGCAATGTAGAAATGCGATGTGTCTTCTCTCCCAAATAACCGACATGTCATCATGACCACATATTTATACTGTGGCTCCAAAGAAGCGATAGAATATACGCCCTGGTCGTTTGCTCTGAATTTCGCAGCGCCCGAAACCCAATCTTTAATCAAACCGGACATGGTTTTGTCGTACTGGGTGCACTCTTTCTCTTTGAATTCCTCCAGGAACTCGACACCATATGTATATTCAGACGTCGAAGGTAGCTTGTACATGGTTTGTAGATGCTTGGGCCTAAAAGTCCCAACAATAACTTGCTGGCTGTTCATGATCGTCCTGGTAGGTAAGTCTACGTGGTCAAATGCCCACCGGATCATGTCGTAATACAGAAGGATTCGTGGCCTGGTCGCTACTCTGTGCATCCCGGATTGGACGATTATCTTGTACTTGGTGTGTAGATCATCCTTTTCGATGTCGTCGGAGTCGTCTGAGTAAGCTACCAATTCTACTTGTAGAATATTTGACACAAATGACCAGTCGGGGATCGAATCGACACTTCGGGGTGAAGTATCGACGACATTGTCTGAGCCCTGTCCTGCGACTTCGACATTCGCCTTTGCTGCTTTCTGCGGAGCCATGGCCGCAGTTTGCGTTTTCGCTCTCCTTCGATAGAACTGTGTATACATGCAGAAAGTAGTTAACTCAGAAACGATGAGCTCCGCATGTTATGAAAAATGCATAATGAAACGCAACTCTTGCATATATTTGAAAAAATAGTACCTTTCCACACAAGTCTGTCAATTCGAAATTAGAAATAAATTTATGCCGTAAAAATCCGATCTTACACATAGATTTAACTTATCTTCCCATTAATGTCATAAATTTTGGTGGTTTGATAGTCAGTCGGAGTATGGAGAGAAAATAACTACCTCAAGAAATGTGAAAGCCTCGACACGTGGGACATATCTCGTTTTATTTTAAATTATCAAAACTTAGCAACGTTAATAACTTTCTCGCTGTTCGCTGCATCGTGGATTTCCTTTTAACTTTTTTAGTCTTCAACTCGCGAGACTTCGAGGACCGATTTTGGCTTAATTAACAGTAATCTCGATTTGGAGCATCATTAATTTTATAATCAATTTATTCGCCATATTGTGACTTGGAACTTCGAAGACAAGTTTCTGGGAGATTATTATGCCGAGTCGCGAAACTGTGAGATGGCGATAATTAAGACTCAATTAAGGGGAAGAAAATCTTAGATTAGGCGATTAATTAATCACACTATAATTACGTCGCGACTTCGTGAGTCGGGGTTTTAAACGCAGTCACTTTCTAAAAGATAGTGCCGAGTGGCGAAACGCTGAGAATAGACTTTAACCATGGTTAGCCCTTTTTGCCTTTAATCCTTGATCGAGGTTAGCCCGAAAGAACCTCATGTTCTCGGCTCTCGAAGCTGTAAACATAAAAAATCAAACTTGGCGAACGCCGAGGCGTGAAACCC
>SNQJ01S0170617.1:20605-35085 GCA_010110895.2 Picea sitchensis | reverse complement strand
TATATTACAGTAGAAACATGTTGTATTCAGGTTCTATGGATGAAAAAAACTTTGAAGGATATACAAGTTGAATATGATGAGCCCATTCTGATATTTTGTTATAACAACAACACCATAAGTATCTCAAAGAATCCAATGATGCACTCGAAGACGAAACACATTCCGATCAAGTTTCAGTGTTTATAGGAATAGGTTGCAGAGAAGAACATCATGGTCACGTATGTTGGGACAAAAGAGAATATTGTAGATATCTCCACTAAACCTATTCTGAGGGAGGCCTTTGAGCATATTCAATAGAAACTAGGAGTAATTTCTACCCCATAGTGAATTACACAACATCAAGCACAACACCACAGGGGGAGAACAAAGATAGAATACTTGAAGACAAGAATTTTTGAATTATTTTCATATATGTCATGGATTTACACGAGGAAGCACCATGAAGAGAAAAAGGGCAACAGAAAGATTCAAAACTTGCAGACAGGGGTATTATCCCAAAGGATAGTTTAGACAGGGGGAGAAGCCCCAAAGGAAAGTTGCCCTTTTCCATTGATGTCAAATGGGGAGAGAGTAATCAGAGGCATGAAAATGGCGAGAAAGAATAGAGGCATGATTACAACGAGAGCGATGGTCACAAGGGGAGCATGAGCATAAGTGTTTCCATTCCAACAGTGTTGCATCAGAGTGTTTCCATCAATTCCAAAGGGGAATATTGTTGAAATATTGGATTGGTTTCCATTGATGTCGACCCTTGAAGAAATTTCGTTAGCCCTGAAGGTATCATCATGGAACTTGCAGTTTATCAAGGGAATAAATACATGAATATAAATGTACTTGAAAGAAATACTATCATATATGGATAGTACACATCATTCCATTTCTGGTGATATGTGGTATGCCACGTGGTTCCTCATGGTTAGGGAGATATTGCTTTTTGAATTTGGAGGACCCTCAAGAATAATTTATAAACCCCTAGAAGGTTAACAAGAAGTCAATTATTTTAAATGTCCCTAGAATGTAATCAAGAAGTTTACTAATCAAAGTGGTTGCAACAAGAAGTTTATTATGGGTAAAGTAGTTGCAACAAAGAAATTATGAGTTTACTAATTATGGGTAAAGAAATTGCAACAAGAATGTGGGTTAGCGTTAGAAGAAGGAAAAGGGGGTAAAAAAGTTACAAGATAGCCCCTAAAGGAAGGAACTTGGGAATTATAAATAAGAGATCAAGAGACTCCCATTAGCACCTATTGAGCACATTTAAAATCTATCTTTTGAAATATTTTTGGCATAGATTTCATTGACAAATCTGAGGTAGCATGAATCTGAGGTAGCGGAGGAAGAGTGATGACAAAGTTTCATGATTATAGAGGAGAGTGGGAAAATCTGAGAAAACCCTAATTTGGTTCATCCCCACAACTCAGATAGTAAGTGTCCCATGAGGCACCCCCATGGGTTGTGTAGGGCTCATCACGCGAGGACCTACTAGATGACATGATTCGTCCCACGAGGCAAAGCCAGATATGAAGGTTGAGGTCTACATCAGGCTGCAAGAGATAAGGAGAGGCTATAAGAATATGTGACAATGTTCAGGTACAATAAAATAATCTATAGAAGTAAAACGTATGTTTTATGGTTGTTTGAAGTTGGATATTGGTGCTTTCTTGAGGCATGGTCATGTGATGTTAAGTATATTCCCTTGAGGTACTATTGGTTGTATGGTACATGTTGTATGAGGAAGATCTATAGTGGCACATTGCTGGTGCACTTGTTGTTTATACTTGGCACACATTCTTGGGTATTTTGTTGATCTATATCTTGTTTCATATGGTACATGTTTTAGGCATTTTGGTTGAGATGTATTTTTGAAGATATTGGTACAAGATGAGGCTACATAACATTGAGGGTTTGATACATGATTGTTGTGATAGTTCATTATTCCTAGTTTATGGATGTTGGTACATATATGGCACATGATTAGTGAGATATATTTGTAAAAATGTGTACATGGTTTGAGCTATACACTTGTGAACATGGGTATGAGATCTATGTGATCAGATCTGATTGGTTAATGAGATAGGTTTTACAGTGACAGGTTTTTAGTGACAACTTTTCAGTGACATGTTTTTCAGTGATAGGTTTTCAATGAAAAAAATTTAGTGACATGTTTTACAGTGACAGGATCTACAGTGATAGGATATATGGTGACAGGATTGACAGAGTGTGTGGTAGTGACAATTTGTCTTCCATTTATATTTCAGCAGAATGGGGCAAGGAAAGGAGGTTGTAGCCTCCTTTCAGTTGGTGCCAGAAAACTAAGGGATTTGTAGCTTCCTTCAGGTTGGAGCCCGAGAAGCTAGGGGTTGGAGCTTCCTTCCAGTTATACCTGGAAAACAAGGAAGTTGGTGCTTCCTATGAATGTATTTCTTCTTACATATAAGAAAATAATTTTGTGGTTTTCTCCTGCATTGGGTTTCCACGTAAAATACTGGTGTGTTGTGAACTTGTGTGGTTGCTTATTATGCATTGTTTATTTATACTTCTCATGATGTTTTGAATGTTATTGATGAACTGCTCATAAATTTAAACAATACATATTTTGGTTAAAAGTTATAAAAGTGCTAATACGGATTCACCCCCCCTCTCAGTATTCCAAAAAATTCCTTAAATTTCTTCTTCAATGAGACAATTTATCAAGATGCCCCCTAGATTTTTCCAAAACAAGATTTCTCCCAATATGCAATATTTTATAGCCTTTAGTTTGATAGATCTATCCTTGGTGAGTAGATTAAGGTTTTCACATAGAATATGATGTCCTTATACCAATCAGACTGAAAAAAGTTGGGGTTCACCTTCAAGGATGGTTCTTGTATTTCATCCATTTCAGGTTATGCTACTACGATGTTTGTTGGCAATGCATTCATGCCCAGAGCTATGACTCATCCAAGATTTTGGATACCCCTTGTCCCTTTACTAATTTTTTAGGCTTAATCTCCACATCATACTCCTGAATTTTAGCAATCCACGTTCTTCTTCTTCCATCACTATCAGGTTGTATAAGGATGTCCTTTATAGCATTGTGTTGTGAGAAATATTACACTGCAGACATTCTAATCTCCCCTTTGAACCAAGACTCCTATATTTGGTTCAAAGACAAAATTGAACAAGTGGTTACTACTTTCCCTATATATTTAACTCAATCAATCAAGCAAGAGAGAGGAAGGATGTGGCATACTTGTTGTGATATTCATCCTCGCTGCTCCAATCCTTAGACTTGATCTCTATGCTCCTCAACACAATTGAATTCCTAGAAAGACTAGAAAAGGTACTCTTTCTCCTACTCTAGATGATTATATAAATCATATTTATCCATGAATACTAAAATGACAATAGACAAGCAAATGTAGAACACATGAACTTGAAGGGAATATGCCAAGTTGATATTAATTGGAAAGCCAAAGAAGGCACTTACAAAGCATGATTGACAATGCAGTCACTTATCCAATCTCTCCTCATCCATCCCTTGCATTAATATTGACATAAAAATTTTGATGCTTCCTCCAGAATCAAAGGTTGATACCTCTAATCTTCACCCATTCACCTTGAAAATACCTTCAATATATAGGCTTTGAGAGGTGCAACCACCATGAGAAAATGAGGGATATGGTTGAGGATGTGGCTCCTTAAGTTGGGATTGGATCCTAGGATAGATACCATAGGGTAGGATTCGACCACAACAAATCTCATCCCAAGAGAGTTGTCCCTTAGGAAAAGGTGGGAGATCCCTTGATTTCCTCTAACCAAAAGTGGTGCTCCCTTTGAGTTAGAGACAGAGCGCCATCCTATAAAGTGGTTCTCCCATAAAATGGAAAGGAGGGTTCCATGCCATGAAGTGGAACTCCCCCAGCATGGCCAGGGGGGCTCCATCCTTCATAAATTCCAAAAACATGGTCGATTTCCCAAGAAAAAGGTGTGTTTTGACCTTGAAATGATGGGTTTCTTCCTCCAATATGACCTAAGGATTGTGACAATTGTTTTTATGGTTTCAAGGGGTTTTGATACTTAGAAAAATGAATGTGGAACTTGGTAACGTGCATATGACACTTGCAACAATGCATGTGACACTTAACAATGCATACGTGACTTTGCGACACTTGCGACACTTAGGGTGCGTAAATCAAGTGCGACATTTTTATGTGTAACACATTGGTAGGAACATAAGCCAATATCTTAGAGTGAAATATATAATCTCTAAATTCTTTTAGTTCTTTAACCATGGAATATGCTTGCTTATCCATGCTACTATATATTAATTCAACATCTCTCGGGGCTTTGCTAAAAACGGCTATGGGTTTCTCTTGATCTTTTTCATTTTTATACAATAATATAGTAGCTATGGTATTATCCGAGGAAAAAGAGAAAATGAGGAACTCCTGATTATAATTTGGGTTGAATAGAGATGGAGACTTTCCCGATGCTCCTTTGATTTGTTGAAAGGACTCAGATTAAGTATTCCACTCGAATTCATAATATTTCTTCAACATGTCGGTGATGTTCTTCATCATTTCAACAAAATTTGGAATAAACCTCCTAAGAAAATTGATTTTTCCTAGGAAAGACCACACTTCCTTCTTGTTTCTAGGAAAGGATTTTTTTTTATTTCCTCCACCCTTTTTGAATCTATACTCACTCCTTCCTTGGATACTATGTGGCCTAAAATATTTCCTTGTTTCATGGAAAAGTGGGACTTCTTGGGATTTAAGAACAAACCAAAATTATTGCTTTTCACAAAGGTCTGTCTAAACTACTTGATGTGATCCTCATATGTCTTTGAGAACATTGTCATATCATCCAAATATATGACAATGAATTTGTCCCTATCTCCTACAAAGGTTATGTCTGTGGCTCTTTTGAAAGTTCCCCCTTCATTTATCAAACCAAAAGGAATTTTTTCATACATGAAAGTTCTCCAAGGTTTCATAAATGTTGTCTTCTCTCTGTCATCTAGGTGCATTTCCACTTGTTTATATCCTGAGAAACCATACGTCATGGAGATTCGATTTTCTCCCACCACCTTATGTAGTATGTGATCCATTTTGGGAAAAGGGTAGTTGTCCATTAGTGAGCATTTATTCAAATTTATAAAGTCTACATAGAGCCTTATTTCTCCACTCTTCTTTCTTACTAGAACCAAGTTGGTCATCCATTAAAAATATCTTAGAGGAATTATAATATGGGAATCTCGTAGTTAATAGAAGAGGGTTAACTTTCCTAAGTTTCTTCTTGAAAGTTTTGGTACCAGGATTGAGGGGTATCCTATGTTGTATGATTCTCATGTCATAAGTATTTAAGTCCTCACACTTCCAGGAAAAAACATCCATATAATCCTTGAACAAATATAAATAGTTGAGCTTGTGCTCAGTTGGGATATATTTGGACAACTTGATATACTTGGGTTACTTTTATATCCCAATATTACAATCCTCAATGTTGGCGTCCTTTGGGAGGATAGTTGGATTGACAGGTACATCATTTCTATAAAACAATTGTTTTATAGGTACAATCCCCTTTGGAATGAAAATTGTTCTTTAGTTGTAGGACTTTATTCTCATACATATAATTATTGAATATGTGGATTGTCTCACTCTTTTCCCCAATCATATCCTTATTCTCTTCTTCATCATATCAATCCATATGAGTATTTTAAAACTCATCTATTACTTCCATGAATTCCTTGATTTGTTGGTCATCCTAAAAAACTTGCCAGTATTTGATATTATTAGGGATAGATGGTATATATCTCATCTCAATTTCATACCTAACTTGGGGAATGGTTGGTGGCCTAAAAGTGTTGGATGCTACTCCTAAATAATTAGCTTGATGATTGAATTCTCTGAGGAAAAAAATAATAATGAAACCTTCATAGAAAGTACCTATCATATCCCATACCTAATTTTTGTATGACATCACTCTTGGATGCCTTGTTTGGTATAATCCTTTCATTTTTTTCACCACTAACTCTGAATCTCCAAACACTACCAACTTGGTAATTTGCAATTTTCTTGCATCCTCCAAGCCTAATATGAATGTCTTATATTCAGCTACATAATTGGTGGTTTCAAACTCCAGTTTGTAAGACAAAGGAATTTCTTTCTTAGTGGGACAAATGAGCACTATGATAGCTCCCTGACCTTCTTTTGAATATGCCCCATCAAAATACATCTTCCATACACCATCTACCTCTGTATCAGAGTTCAAAAGAGAATCTATAGGTGTAGGGGCTTCACTATACTCTTCATTCATTGGCAAGATACAACATCCTAGGCCTTCATCGACAACAAAAATGGGATGGTTCTTGGGATTATTATGATCACTGACCACATAAGAAAATTTTATCTCCCTTTACAATCTTATTTTTTCCCCTCCAAAGACTAGTATTGTAGCATAGGTTATATCCATTTGCATGGTACCCCCTAGTTTTCCTATCCATGTTATTGATAACAACATGCCATAATTAGTAGGAAATTCAACCACTACCACATCCATGATAATGATTTTGATAGGAAGTTGGAACAAGGTGACCACCATGTCTTTGATCAGTCCATCACACCTCATTTCTCTAGAATCAAAGGAATATAGGTCATGATATGGCCTAGTTATTTCTAATCCCAACTTTTCCATAACTACTTTGGGAATGAGGTTGTGTGAGGCTCCAAAATGAAGCATACAATTGTGCAACAATTTTCATGAATATTTAGGGTCACATAAAAGGGTGCAACAGATTCTTCCTTCTCATCTATGTGAGGTCCAAATACAATGGTAAGGAACTCATATTGAACATTTAAAGTATCGGGAGGATTTGTGGGGCCCCATTCCTTCATGATCTTCTCAATTTGTTTATGATATGAAGGATTCTTGGCCAATTCAACTAAAGGAACAAGTATTTTAAGTTTTGACAATTCATGCTCAATGTTGAAAGAGGGAACTAATTTATCAATTTCCTTTCATTCATTTTCCCCTTTCAAAGGGTCCAATAGCTCACCTCTTGGGCCACTAGGAAGCGCACAACCATTCCTTCACCACTCAACATGAGAGAAATTAGTAGTATGTCAATAATTTTTATTTGTAGATTCCCTCACTTGTCTTGTTGAGTAGGGAACTTCTTAATAAAAAGTTAGTAAGTTAGTTACATTGGCTATTTAGATTGTAACAACCCTCGCTAGTCCAGTTGAGTAGGGTGCTTCTTAAATAAGAGTTAGTATGTTAGTTTGTGTCAATTAGTTGTTATGGAAACAACTCTCACTAGCCTTTTTGAGTAGAGAACTCCAGAATAAAAGTAGCAATGTCCATTGTAACAAAAAATTGTTGTAGAGGAAAAATTCACCCATCCTAATAAAGGGTGTTCCTCTCTTCCTCAATATTGTGATGGTCATTTTTTGAATCTCATGTTATCTTGATTCTCTCCCTCAATTTATATTTGAGTCCTCTCTATCTTTCAATGCATTTTGAGTGTGTTGAATGATTTGTAGGTTAGCATGCAGATCAATTGGTATTAGAGCTTTGATCTTCACAAGTTTTTTCTCGCAATCAAGAAGTATATGGGAAATCCATCCACCAATTTCAAATATTTTTTTTGTGGTAGTGGGTTCTCAGAATTCAACATTTTCCAGTATACCCTTCTCACGGTTTTTATTGCCTCATCGCACTATCTCCACAAGATATCAATATGCCCTAGTTATAGAATGCCCTTCTCAGGGTTGACCATTGCCTCAGTGTGCTAGTTCCATATAGTATCAATGCACCTTATTCCTAGTGATTGTAGTGCACCATATCCATCATTTTCCTCACAAGGATTACATGATTCCCTCTTCATAGAATTTTCTAGTGTCTTGGATCTCATCCAGTTTCTTCTTGTGATCAAGAATCATAATTTTTTGGTGGTAGAAGATTCTTTGACTTCTCATATCTACTCAAAATTGGAGGACACCCTTATCAGTGATTTTTCTTAAATCACCCTCATCACAGGGGCTCATTGCACCCTTATCGGGGTCTTCTAGGTCCCTCTTTAGCATGCACTCTTCAAAATTTCCCATATGCCTAGCCTTAGAGTGCACCCAGTGGTGGATGAAAATCATGACACCATGTAAGGATCCATCCATAGATGACTCCACATCCAATGTATTTGCACCAATTCAATATCTAGCTATGGATCTACATGAATTACTTCATATGCAACACCATCGAGCACCAACTCCAATGCAACTCGATACGTGCTTACAATTTCCTAATTTTTCGAGCCAAATGAATGGGGAGATTTTCGATTCCTGACTCCATAGTATTTCCACCTACTTCAATATATTTCTCGAGATGAGCAAAGACATGAAAATTCATATCACAAGCCTATAGTTGGAAGGCATTGTGCAATTTTGGTGGGATACACAACTAGATAATGGTTCATGGGTCATAGACATCGATGAACCATCAAATACAACAACTACCAATATTACATCATGGGATGGATTTCTCCAAGCATTTAGAGATTTCTTCTATCCCCAAGGATGTCAAAAAAACCTCTTGGAAAAATGTTTGTAGCTATGATAACTCGCCAATCAGTTCATCCAGAGCTACACCGATTTCTTTTGCAAATTTTGCATCCAGCTCCATATCTCTGATCCAAAAAAGATATTGATTATCAAATTCAATTCTGATTTATTAATGATTTGTTGTCATGAAGTAGATTTATTTGAGTCTCCATCCTTGGAAAAATCCTTTCTTCAGGCCTTGGGCATGGAGTGTAAAGTATCTCCTCAATTTTTCTCTCCCCAAACTAGATCTAACCCTTCTACCGCTGATCCTTCTAATGTTTCCCTTGTCTCACCCTCCACACCTAGAAATGTTCCCTAGTGTACCTTCCACAAGACCACATCATATGCTTCTAATGACTGTCGGGTACTTCGGAACCTTCACCCCAACAAAATTCTATTTGCATAGGTCACTCAGTTAGATTCCCTTGACCCTCCTAAAGTAGTTTCACTCGACAATCCTATATAAGTTGACCCCTCTCTGATCTTGATGACCACTAATTAAATCGAGACCTCTTATGTACCCATGTTTACACACAATTGTCATATTAAACATGACTTGGCTACTCTCATCCTAGACAACATAAGCCAAAAGAACCTCATAGCCCAAGACTTGTTCCATCACCTTCGACTACCCACTACTCAGCACCAGAACCCATATCAACTCGGTTGGTTACAAAAGGAAGGCCCTTATCTCACTATCTGCCAGTGTTGTGCGGTGACCTTTTCTATTGGAACTTTACAAGATATTGTGGTGTGTTATGTATCTCCTTTAGATTGTGTTGATTTGTTACTTGGCCTTCCCTACCAATAGGCCTGAGACACTTCCTATCGTGATAAATCTCAACAATACCACCTGCAACATGAGGGGCACACCTATATGTTTATGTCCTCCACTCTTACATCCACCTAGCCTATTACTGGAGAAAAAGTAGTTAAGCCAGTCAACCTGAAAAAATGCATCTCTTTGTGCTTGGTTTTCCCCATTAAACTAGATAATATGAACAACCCTTCCCTTAGCCCATGGTCCCCCTTCTCCAAGCATGTGAAGATGTCATCACCTAACCCATGGGACTACTCCCTCCTCGCTCTATCAAGCACACACCTAATCGCATTCTTGATGCTTCTTTACCCAATGCCCCATCCTATTGTCTCACACACTAAGAGACTGTTGAGCTCGAAAGTCCACTTGACCAACTTCTCCACTCATGTGATATTCAACCTTCATCATCACCTAATGCATCCTCAGTATTGATTATGCCCAAAAGAGTTTCTATTCAAGGTGCCTCATCCAACAGGATAGGAATTCAAAAAAAGGTGACAATGTATTATAAAAGATTGTCAAACAATCCCTCTTTTCACAAATTCACTATAGAGAAAGCTTCATGGAAAAAATATTTTCCCAAATATCGCATAGTTGGTCAAAATAAACTTCAACAAAATCCATTCTTATATGGATATGTTAATAAAACAAGGTATATTTGACAAACCCATTGTTCTTCCAGTGAACTGGTATGTGAAGGAAATATTGAAGTAGCTAGCGAAACTCTTGTGGAACGAAAATGAGTGGGTGTGTTGTTTCTCAATCATGGCAGACCAAAAGAACTTCAAGATGTGCAACTATTCTTATTCAATTTATGTGTTGATCCAGACATTAGTCACCTACCTAGATTGTTCTGGTTTATTCACCAACCTCTGACACAATTTATATATGTCTTATGATCTCTCAAAAGCCAGGAAGGATATGTTGCGCTTGGCAGTCAGTTGGTGTTGTAAAAGAAAATAATAATGGTTAAATAGGAGGATGCATTAAAAATGGATCTAGAAGTAAAAGACATCCTAGAAACATTCTCTATTGAAATTCATTTCTGGTACTTGTCCACAACGGAAGTGATTGAACATCATAATTTTTCTAAAATACAGAGGGAAAACATCACCAAGATTGTTGGGCTGCCACTCTATCCTCCATTTTCCATCTACACATTGAGCTCCAGGCTTCTTCTTCTACAAATAATAGTTTGTCAGAACAAGCCCCTTGTCAAGATGCCACATGCCATAATAGCATCATGGTATAAATGACTCAGATATATTGCAGCTATGGTGAATTTGAGAGAACCATAGCTGTAGATCTTTGCAATCCTAGAAAAGACTTAGACCACACATAAAAAACAAGATATTTCCTATCTGGTGGGTAAAAAGGGACAGGCTCCAATGTAGGCCTAATGGATGTCTATTGCGACATTGAAGCACAACTTTCCTCATTTATTGGAAAAAGCAGGGATGCTTCTAAATCTAAACAGGGAGGAATTGGGCTACCAAGAAGGGTGTACCCCTTACTTCGACACTTAGCATGAGAGTGCTTAGAATTATGTGAATAATTTCTATTTGTAATTTCCCTTGTTAGTCTTGTTGAGTAGGGATCTTCTTAATAAAAATTTAGTAAGTCAGTTACGTCATCTAGTTAGATTGTAAATGTCCCTCGCTAGTCTAGTTGAGAAGGGTGCTTCTTAAATAAGATTAAGTATTTCAGTTTTTGTTATTTAGTTGTGATGGAAATAAACATCACCAATCTTGTTGAGAAAATCACTCTAGAGTAAAAGCAACAACGTCCATTGTAACAACAAATTGTTGCAAAGGAAAAAGTCACCCAGCCTAATAAATGGCACCGCTCTCTTCCTGAACAATGTGATGGTAATTTTCTTAATCTCATGTTATCTTCATTCTCTCCTTCAAATTCTATATATGACCTCTCTATCTTGTAATCCATTCTGAGTTTGTTGAATGATTTGCATGTTAGCATGCAAATCAAATACCTTTACAACATCTGGAACGTCTTTGGATTTATCTTTGGGATGACTAGAACTAGGCCTCTTAGGTTGAGGTTGATTTTCTGGTACAAGTACTTTCTTCCTAGCCATAATATCATATTTCATGTGCATATCAACCTATAATGCATCAACAAATATCCTGTATTGAACTGAGTATAAATCCTCTTAGTTTAGCTCATTTTTTTGGATCTACTTCCTAAGATTTAGTGATTTTTCCTAATCATTTTGGGTTAGATGAGTATCATTATTCTCATCCTAGAGCAGGTGGATTTATTCTGGGTAATCAACATATTCCTCATCCATGAATTCTTTAACAAGGTTGTTATCATTATTATCTTTCACAGGGGGTTGGATGGGTTGTTCTTCATTTCTTCTTTCCCTTCTCATTAGTTGAGGATTAAAGTGCCTCCTGAATTGGTTAGGATTTATTACACCTCCCTCTCAAGGAGCTTTGTTTTCATTGTCATTATCAATATCAAATATAGACATATTTTTTAATAAGTTCCTAATCAATCTAGACGTTTCTTCAATACTCACTTCTTGGGAATCTTTATTTGGATCATAAGTGACAAATTCTTCTCTAAATTTATTCTTGTCTACTTGATCCAACTTTTATTTCAGTTTTCCAGATGAAATCATCTTTCCTTTGATGTCTATTTCATCATCTTACACAACAAGAAAGGTTGGGGATCTCCTTTCCCTCAACACCATAGAAAAATTAGCATCAAATACTCCAACATATGTAACTTTTGTTGTTGGTTATGAAGGTTTTATATCTCTGGGGATTTTATTGTAAAGTTTGTTGAATATTCTATTGAAGTCAATACCAACTTCATTAGCTCTCTTTTTGAGTGAGCCAAATGTTTTTAGATAATATAGGTTGTCTCTCTTCTCACCCCATTGTCTCATAAATATGGATTCAAGGGCTTTCTAGGTACTGGTGGAGGCACCAAGTAGCTCCCTAAACCATTTTTTGACGTCTCCCTCCAAAGTTTGGACAAATAGCCTCATTAATAAATCACATAAATAGGTTATCAGTGAAGTCTTGAAAAAAACCATGTCTTGTTCAACATAAATAATTGTATTCCCATCATATTTAAGCAAAAGCTTGAGGTAATTCTTGGGGAGATCATGAACGTTATGGGGTAAATTTAAAGGGGCATATTTGGCAGTGAAGCAAGTATTTAAAGGTGATGGGGGTGGAGGTTTATTTCCCCCACATATTCCTCCACCTAGGAAACCATAATATTTCGCAAGATGAGGATTTTTTCTTCAAAATATAGAGAGGTAATAGTGTCTTTTAAGAAGGGTATGAGGGAAGAACTTCCTTCTTCAGGGAATTCTAAAGGCGAATTTTGCAGATCTATCAAATGTCTTTGAGGGAACTATAAATAAGAGTGTGACTATATGGGTATATGTACCAAATATATATATTCATTACTTTTATGAAAAACAAAAGGATATATTTCTATTTCTATACAAGGGTTACCTGAGGAAGAGGAGATATGGCGTTCTCTAATATTTCTCCAAGTCATGAGATTCTATGTATATAAGCACACTAGAATATGAGAAGGATTGGGGTTTCTTCTAGTGTATCTTCGTATGGATGTTAGGTTTCCTTCTATGGAGTCGATATATGAAATATTAACAACTAGGTGTCTAAGGCTTGTTCACCGTCAAGGATCAGAACTCACAACGTCGTGTCCCAAGGAAAAATATCTTCAATTTTCATCCCTGGAAATGGTGCCATTTTAGATGTTGTTCATTGAGATATTCTGAGTTATTATTGGAATGATGTTGAGGCACCCCAGGGGCCAAAACTCAGAATGAGTCTTAAGGCCATATGTGCAATAAAGAATTATTTCGCAAAAGTTTCTTGGATCTCTCTGTTTCTCTCTCAAACATCTTGGACCTCAAACAATATTAGATTAGATGATTCAAACTCTCAACCTCAATAGGCATGTGTGCACAAGTGTTTTAGACATTTCATATTTTAGGGTGAGTGAATGGGTGAATTAGAAGAAAAAAAATTAAACATACAAGACATTATTGAGAATAAATCTTGTAGTTTATTTAAAGGAGAAAAACATGTTGAGCAATTAAGAATTCAATAGTTATAATTGTTAGAGTTACTTCACACACACCTAGGATTTATTTTTCCCAAGTTTTTTCCTTGTTTATTAGTCATAATTAGTCATTATCCAGTCTTCTATATTTTAGGGGAGAATATTCCACCTAGAGAATATTCTCTTTCAATTGACACTTCAGTTTGACTAGTTGAGTTGAGTCTAGATGATGCATTGGTTTTGTCACCATGCAACATTGGGATCATCACCAGCTAATTCACACTTTCCTTGGTATCATCACTAGACTGACGCATTACCCTTGATTTCTTGATTTAACTCCTCACTACTCTTTGTTCAATCAGTTAACTGAAGACTAGTTGACTAGTTAACTCAACTAGGTGGTAGTTCACTCCCGTAACTGCCTGAGGGACTAGACTAGGTGGCAGTTTACTCCCGTAACTGCTAGTGTGTGTCCAGATAACTCTAGAACACCATTATGGCTCATTAGTTACTCATGTATCATATATCTATTGTAAATTATTCACTCTTTGAGTGTGGAATACAGTTAATGAGAATTATTTCATTCTTTCTCTCTTGCTTCTTCTTTCTCAATTTCTCTTTGCAAATGTGTGTGGTATTTTCTAGCTAGATCTATTTTGTGCAGGTTTAACAAATTTACATGGTATCAGAGTCGATAGACTTCTAAGAAAAAGATACACCAAATTTTTTGCAGGTAATGAAGATTGAAGAACACATAAAGATGAAATATATGTTTTACTCATCGATAATACTTCTCACGGCTCATAACTATTTGGAGTGGAAGCCAAAGATTCTACTTCTTCTCACAAGTAGAGGCTTATTGTTAAGTACCTATACCATATCTACAAATATACTTCAATAATACCAAGAATAAACCATAAACCATTCACCATAACATGAACACAAGAAATAGAGAAAACCCTTGAGGTAGGGTAACACCATATATTAATCCTTATGGAAGAATAAAA
>SNQJ01S0170617.1:0-20595 GCA_010110895.2 Picea sitchensis | reverse complement strand
TATGGCGAAGAGTTCCAGTTAACTGACAAAAAGCCTCGTGTCCCGGCGGAAACTTTCCTGATTTTTTGCTTTGTTAGGTACCCGCGGGCTGTAGTGGGTTAGCCCGCGGATACCCGCGTTCAGTAGAAGGTCAGCAAGCGGTCCCCTGCGGCCAGTGAGAGGTTAGGGCGCAGATTGCTTGTTTTAAGTGATTTTTCAAGGTTTTATTCAGCATGGCTTTGGCTAGGAAGAGGCATGAGTTGGCCTGATGCCAAGTAAACCTGTGTAGTGCATTTTAGGGTTATAACAGTGTGGAATACGGTTAATGAGAATTCTTTCATTCTTCCTCTCATGCTTTTTCTTTCTCAATTTCTCTCTGCAAATGTGTGTAGTATTTTCTAGCTAGATCTATTCTGTGTAGGTTCAACACATTTACAATAACAAGTGTATATGTATCTATGAAAACATTCTTCAACAATTATAAATCTTCATTCATTTAAATGCATGGAGGTACCCTTTGCACATCATGTAAATGCATAAATAAATGACAAGAAATGGTCAGTGTTAAGAGGAAAACACTTCTATGCCATAAGAAGAAAAATCATACATTCACACTAAATATGGTGCTTAATCTGTTGCTGATATTTTATTTATCAGATCTTATACAAGCAGCCAAAATGGGAGAGGTGGATTTACAAGAAGATAGACACAAAATAAGAAGAATTAAAGACTAAAACACAATGAGGGGAATGAATCTCTTGAGGCATTCTTCCTTCACCACTTGTTTGTTCTTGAGGTCTTTTGATCAAATAAATTTGAGTATAAGACACTCTTTAATTCCCCAAAGTGACGACCCTAAAAACGAGTGCCTTATACCCTTTTTATATGTGCCTTAATTATGATAAAACCATTCACTTGATCCAATACTGCTTCTTTATTTAATACAACTTTTCAGTTCTTGATACTACCTCTAATTTTCTGAATGATTTTTCCTAGGTAAAATTTTTTTCTTACCACCAGAGGTAAAACTTGTTCAGGCGTTGTGAGGAAAACGTATTTTACCCAATGGAGCTTCTGTCTAGATTCTTCTAAGTGACTCAATTGAGTATGGCTATTGCACTGGACATATTCAACCTTTCAATATTTGAGGTCCTCTACTGGTTGGAAGAATTCCTATTCATTTCCTCTCAGCCACCACCACTCAATAATTCAGAGTGCTATCGACCACCCCCTATGAGTCTTCTACCTCAAGCTTCAACTGGGTTCTAGTCAGATAGTACAACTATGAATTAAGATGGACTATAGGATTCCCTACTTCTCTAACATCTAAGACAATGCAAACAGAGAGGGACCTTTCCCTCCTTTGCAACAATAGAAAATACTCCTCACACATTTGTAGCCACAATGGTTGATTGGTCTCTCCTAAGGGGAGAAACTATACATGTGGGTTATCTTCTGTGACACCTAGCATCAGAGAAATTCACTTTCGGAAGTCGAACTGCTCATAGATTGGTTATTCCTTATGTTGGGTTTTTCTCTTATAAGGCCTTGACATGTATTCAGGGAGGTTGTTAGTGATGGAAATGATTTTTACACATGCCAACAGTACTTTGTGATATGAAACTTTCTCGTGTATGTGTGTGGCCATTGATCCTCATCCTTTGTTGGTTGTATCTGAAAGAATGATGATTGGAAATGATATCCATACATGTGGCCAAAAAGTTCTTGTTATAGGGATTTCTAATCCCTAAATTTATTTGACACATCATCTTCACAATGTAATCTGCAACTTGTTAAAGTCACTTTTACGTTATTTGAGGCCACATGTCATTTTCCCTTTGGCTCAATCTTTTGAAATTTTTTGGCATGGTGCATAATTTTTAGTGATGTCACTATTGACATCAGCATGATCCCATGGACACGTGGCAACCTCCTATTGTCTATGTTGGTGTTTGTGTGGCAAGGGAGTAGGCTACATGGCATTGAGCTTGGGGTGTTTCTTTTTATATTTGATGGATCCCCGCCATTCAGGTGGAAGCTGTGGATTTGTCTAGATGAGTGCCCTGTTGGCATGCCACTCTATCCTTGGCCTATATAGGTGTCTATGGTGGAATGATGAGTTGGAGTGAGGTGTCAACTCCATGTGTTGTTGAGTAAAGAGACAGGTGTGTTTTGCATTGAAGGCAATGGGTGGTTTTGTGAAACCAAAAAACCACAGTCGCACCCCACTAATTGTGGTTTCTTCTTATGTTCCCTTGTCAGGAGACAACATTCATAGAGTGTTGCATGTCCATTCAAAACCATCGTCACATCACTTAGGATTGTTAAATTTTTTGCATGTTCATGGTGCAAAATTGTTTATAAGTTGTTGATATGCCTTGCTTATAGTAGTCCAATGATCGGGCCATGTGGATTCATTGGCACTGAGTTTATTGGTCCCTAATTTTGTGAAAATATCCCCCCAACAATTAATTAATATTCTTCAACCTTGATAAGCCCTGCTTTATATCCTAATAAATTCCTAGATATTATTTTAAGCGCTTAATACCCTGAATTTATCCCTTTTTCTCCCTTTTGAATGAGATAAACAAATCCTTCTCTTTTTAACTTCCATGAAAGTTTCTCCTTGTGTCCTTAATTCATACAAACCTGAACTTATAGCATCAACAATTTTCATATCAGTGACAGGGATGAATCCTATACTAACACGGTGCTTGGAAAAGGATGATGCATATAGAGTACTATCAAAGCTACATGATGGTCCTATCACAGGACATTTTAGAGGGGACATTACTGTACACAAGATCCCCATAGAAAGTTATTATTGGACTACCTTGTTCAAGGATGCACATGCCTACGTTAGGAAATGTGATTTATACCAAAAGTCAGCTCTAAACTCTCACATAGTAACTAGGTTTGGTGTTGCTCAATCTTTGGTTTTTGACAATGCAAAACAATTTTCTTCATTAAAATTAATTGAGTTGCATTGGAAAATAATATCAAGATGAATTATGCAGTGAAATACTATCCCCGATGTAATGGTATAGCATAATCCACTAACAAAATTTGATTGTAATTTTAAACAAGATAGTTACTGAGCACCAACAAAATTGGCATCTAGCTTTACCTAATACCCTTTGGGATGATAGGATAATGCTAAAATCCTCCTTGGGTAATTCTCCCTTCTTCTTGGTATATGGTTAAGAATTTATCCTTCCTACTCACATGTTCTTTCCCTCTCTGCATTTATCTCAATCTATACAAGATGAAAATTGTCCAATTATGCAACACCAAATAGACATGTTCCTAAAACTGGAAGAAAAAAGTCAAGAAGCTCAAGTGAAACTAGATCATCACTGAGAGTTAGTAAAAAAATGGCTCGATAAAAAAATTGTCACTATCAAAAAAAATTAGGTACGAGGCCATGTCCTGAGATGGGATAAGGCCAACAAAGCTAAAGGTAAACATTCTAAGTTTAAGCAATTTTGGATTGGCCCATATTTGATTCATGAAGTAATTGGCCCATGGACTTTTAGATTGAAAACTTTGGAAGGGGAGATTCATAAAATCCCTATTAATGACCAATCCCTTAAATGATATTTCTCCTAATCACTGAGGGTGATGTAGACCTATACATAGTAGGATTTATTTTAATCTCTTGTTTAGAATTTATGTTATTTATGCTTTGTACAGTCTGTTAGCACTCCGTAATTTCTCAAGGCTATGAAATAAATGACAGAGGTAACCACAAAACCACTTTGGAAGCTGGGATCTAACCCTGCCAGCTTCAAAGAGGGATCTCTCTATAAGATTTAGATTTGTTTATATTAAAATATTAGGCTAGTTATGATAGTTCAGGGTTTGTTTGTTTGTTTTAAATTATTTGGTTGGAACAATGGAGATGGACCCTTGGGCAAATGGAGTCACAGTTTTGAATTGATCAAATACAAGGTTTAACAAGCTAATATTGTAGGGAAGCGTAGGAAAATTCATTGGATCCTCAAAGATTTAAGGTATGTAGGAGATTAAAAGGTCTAGAGATCCAATTAAAAACAGAGCAATTAAGAATTTTGATTTTAATCTTCAGTGGAAAACACAAAAATTATTCTTAAGCCAGAGACAGAGTGTACATTGAAACAAATTATGTCCTTTATCTTCTTAGAATAATTCAGAATTTAGGAAACAATAGTGATAATAGAGGAAAACAAATTAACAGGGAAAAATACACTTCACCAATAAAGTTGACATAAGTGTCCTGTAATAATTGCACTGTATTACTGGAAAATCAGATCAATGGTGTCTCTGTGGGCTACTTTACAATACTAGTCCTATCCTTCAAACAAGTCCCAACAAATCATACTTCGAAATGAGAAGTATTTATAAATTTATTTACAAAAGATCCTTTCATAACTAATCAAGATTTATTTTAGGGTATCTAAACTAACATCTATCTCTAATCACAACAATATAGGACTATTAAGATCCGCTCAGATTTTTGGCATCGTTTTCATGGAAGTTGTTGATGATCTATCCTTTGACTCCTACTACGTTGTTAGTCCTTGTTGTTGACTGTGGCTATTTCTGCAAGTATCATGCATTGGAATCTGGAATTGGTTGATTGACTGCTAATCTTCTGCTACTAGGTGTCTTCATGCCCCTGAAATATAGAACAAGGTTGAAACTATCTCCACAAAATCTGCTTATTGTCCTCTCATACTGATTTCTTTGCCATCTGTCCCTTTGAATTCTATTTCTGTCACAAAATATTTGGAATCACCTTGGCCTTTTTACCTCAGTCTCCCATTGTAAAATGCATTTCATTTTGGCTCAGTCTTCACGGGTTTTCAATCATCAAATAGTGTAACGGGGGGGGGGATGCTGAGTTTTTATGGTTGTATGGATATCTATTAGGGGCACAGGACCATTAAGGGACTGCTTACGATAATTGGGGAAGAGTGATGTCTAACAGATAGGAGATGTGGGGACAAGTGTCATGTAGAGAGAAGGGGAGTATCGGGAAGGTGAGTAGTATCAGGACTGTGGTGACAGGTGTCATGTAGGGAGAGGGGGAGTAGCAGCGGGGAGGTGAGCGGTATCGGGAGTGATTTAGGAGTATTTCAGAGGGGGGGGTAGGTGGTTTGTGGTAATCAAAGGCGGGGGGGTGCGAGACAATGAGGGGGTGCCACGTTAGGTGGGGTTGAAGTGGGGAAAACAAATTTTTGGACCCCTCGTCTATCGATAAAGGTAGGTAGGTCAGGGGGGAAGAAAAAAATGAGGTTCGTCGATTGGGAGGATGGACGATGCCGTCGGGGAAAATTTGTGTGGATTTTATGCGCTGCAAGAAAAAACTTCAACTTTGGTTAAAAACATATGTGCCATAAAACATAAACAAAATAATTTGTTTTTTAACCTTTTGATCTAGATGTCGGTCTGAAGCACCAAATATACCATTGGAAAGTTTCTCCTGAGCACTATGCCATGAAAACACCTGCAACCTAATCTGAATCGAATTTTATATGAAAAAATCTTCCAAAAATCCATACTTTGTTTTGGCCATCAGACTTCAAAAACTAAATGGCTGCTTGGATAAACACATTTTTTAGGCTATGACACCTAGTGATTCATAGGATAAACCTTACCAATAGATTTCCAAAATAGATAACTGAACAAACACATTACCTATATTTATAGGACCCTAACACAGTCTCATTTTCTTTCCTTTCTTTTTTCCATTTTGGAATAAGACTTGACCCACCCAATTTCCTAATATGTTTCTCAAAATATAATTATAAAGTACCCATTATAATTGGATAATCTTGGCAATAAGGAACTAGGACTTCACCCTCTGCAAGTTGGTTCTCATTAAAATCTTCAACTAAAAGAATATAGTGTGCACCATTCGAGGTAGAAAGGGACGTGAAAGTCAACTGAAAAGAATTGGGTGAACAAATTTGAAAAGTCTTGTCAGAATCCTCAGGTTAAGCCTTGAACGAACAAATCACAATGTCAAATGTTGAACACAATCTTCTTTTGATCATGGTGTTACCCTCACAAAATTTTAAAGGAATTACACAAAGGAATGGTATGAATATACATGTACCTTTCTTGGTATTATCAGTGAGCCCTACCCAGTTAACATTAAAATTATAAACTAGCCATGTCTTCAAGAAAATACCCGCCAAGATCACAATTTTTGACAGGGACAACATATCAAAGATACTCTCGTACCACCCCGCTTCCTTAACACCAGATTTTCAATTGAAAATCTTTATATCTAAATCTATAAGGGTGGTATCAATGAAAAATTTAAAGTAGAAAGTACCATAAAATTGTGTGGGAAGTATAAGTAGACCCGTCGGGGCTATGGACACCCATTGGTAGCAAGGCCATGCTTAAATGGTATCGAGGAAACTTTTTCAGGGCTATGGATGCTCGCTAGAAATGAAGCAGTGCCGAGAAAAGAGAGATAAGGAACAAACTTAGCCCAATGTCAAAACACTAAAAATTTTGTGTGGTATCATGTTTGTTGATAATTGAGCATGGGTTAACTAAACGTACCTCATATTTTCTCTCACATATAATGCTCATAAAGGGATCTATTTTCTTACCATCTATATTTATCATTCAAAAATAAAATCAGTGATGTGGAACCTATGATGTAGGTGAAAAACAATGGTTTTGTCGAACTATTATCATCAAAACAAGGAATGACCTTTGAGTTCATAAAAGAATAGAGATAACTGGTTCTTCCCAATGAATTTCCAATTGTTGTACCCACAAAAATTCCCATTTAATTTCCACTTTAGTAAAATTAAATGGGAACTCCCTTATACAAAATTTCTACCTAACCTAATACTTAAGGCACAATGGTTCCTAAAGTTTGGTTTCCATGAGAAGTATGGGTGTTCCTTGTTTTGTTATTGGTCACCAAACTTACTTAGTATCCCTTAAACTATCATGCCTAATGTATCACAAGGGATTAATCCTAGCTCGCTAAGCAAGTGAAAATCCTCAGCAGACTACGGACCTATTTTGATGTGTTCCTATGCTCCAATCACCTTTTAGTGTTGTTCCGGAAGAAATATCATGGAAATCCCCTAGCAATTAATTAGAATACTACTGATTATTTTCCCGTGACTCGCGACATGAAATCTTGTAGGAAATTGATCCCTGGAAATTCATAACAAGGGTACAAACTTACCAAGTATCAAAATCACCCACAGACCTCAAAGAGCACACTTATGCAGCATAATACTTCACAACGATTCATACAAAATTACCAAAAGAGATTCTCCATTTCCCCGCACACCAAATTCCCATGAGGCCCGTAACTTCCCTTCGTAGAAGTATAATTGACCAAAAAGGTATTCACATACTACATCTGAATAAAGAAATAATGAAAAAACCACAAGATATCTCATGTTTCCGCAATGTCTTTCACCTATGTTTAAATCGCATCTGTGAACTACAAGCCACAAAGGTAATTTCCCGACAAACCCACATTTTGAGAACCTTTCTCGATCATGTGTTGTTTCCTACATATGAAATAATTATTAAATTAAATTTCATTAATTATTTATTAGATAGGTTGGATACAGGGATGAGACACAATCATTCACATGATTGATATTAATGTCTAAGGGTATAGGAAGGCCTAATATTTATGATTTGTATCTCTCAAGGTAGACAATTAAAATTTTTGAATTAAGTTGTGTATCTGATAAATTTGAAGAAATTATGTAGTGTTAAATACTACAAGCCGTGTGAGTGCGGAAATGTCTAGAGCCACAGGGTGCAGAACCAAAACTCCATAGTTACCGATGAGACACCAAGCAAAAAACTCATACACGATGACAATATCTTATACCAATCACCACATAGGTGTTTAGACATACAACACATGGGAGGAAATGTACCGTATGTTATGCATTGGGAAATTTACGAAGAACAACCCTGACCCGTATATCGGAATATACAGAAGAGTGGAACCCATGCCATCGTCACTCGCCCTGCAGTCCTATTGTACAATGAAGTGTCGAGATGGGTGTATGAGAATTTGAATACATAGGTCTAGATTATCACCAACATAAAGGGGAATGACATTGCACTAGCATCACTCCTCTAAATTGAGACAGTTTCCACAAAATTTACAAGCTACCAAATCCATTGGTGTTCCTAAACAATGGATTCCTAGATAAATTTACTGTGGAAAATTCGAAGCCACTTGAACTCATTTAGGAGTGGTGGGAGGAGGAAACTCCATTTACCACCAAACTCGACAAGGTATACAATACCCAATACTTTAAAACCCCATATCAACTACTAATTTCCATGATATGTAGATTGTATGGGCAAAAGAATTGTGAACACTTCAAGCAAGAGTGAACAGTGATGGTACATACAATGGGAGAAACATGAGTGGTATTCAATTGGGAATTGATCCTATCTTCCAACATCCACCTCAATATCTAGGAGGCCCATAAAATCAATCAACCAAGTTTTTATATGTCTTCCTTTCTTATTGACATCATTTGTGCATATGCCCCTAATCTAGAAATGGGTTGGAACTGGAATCTAGACTCGCCCCCTATTCATGTATATTTCTATGAACTATGGACGAGTTGATATCATGAATTTTTCTATCAATTTTGTGATTATTTTAATGCAGCTATGTATCAATTGTTTTGTGGTCAAAACCTGCAAAAGATATCATCAAAGGAACTAGAAATCCTGCAAGAAATAACATATTGGTACCTGGAAAAGAAGTACACCTACATTCATGTTTATGGATTTAATGCCCCACCACACCTATTTACCTAGTATGTTTTAGACAGACTTCTGACCATCGAGGTGGCATACCAAACAGAGAAAACAAGAGTAGCAACTATCCTACAATCAACAAATAAGAGGAGTTGGCCTAGTTTCCTAATCAGGTTGGGGAAATTCATGATGATAAATCTCGCACTTGCAAGAAAGGAGGTATTGGCTCTGAAATATATTATGTTGTGTATAGGGGAAGTGAAGAACTATGAACTTGAAAGGATAGAGTATAAATGCTACAAAACACTGAAGATGGTAGGCCCCTTTGAACACCAAAAAAGAGAAGAAGAAGAAGTTTTTTGCGAGGCCAAGTGATATGAGGAAGTATTAGCCCATGTAGCAAGTACACCCTAGTCTGATTCTTTCCCGGTATAACATGAAAAGAATAATATCTTATTTCTTCAACAATATCATAAATAAATAAAGAACGCCCTAGAGAAGATGGATGTAGATGAACAAGTTTGAAAAGAAAATGATGAAGAAGATCTAAGGAAATTCTTCAAGTTCGAAGAGAGGTCTAGGAAAAATTAAGTATAGGATAAGTCACTCGTAGAAGTCGATACATCCAACGATGTCGTAGAGAGATCCAAGGCCACATAGGAACAAAAATATCATGAGGTTGTAGAGAAATCCAAGGCTATGGAAGAGTCACATGCTTGCGAGGCCAAAAAAAATGAGAGAGCTCGTAAGGCCATGTAGGATGAAGATACCCACAGAGCCAATAATCAACAAAATAAAATAGTTGAAGAAGTTTCCCATGTAGCCACTGAGGAACATGAGAGAATCACAGTGATGGCATATAGAGATGAAGAAGAGAAGAAGAAGAAAGAAGAGGAGGAGGAGAGAAGAAAAATGTCCACCCTCGGGACAACCAAAGGAGTATCATTTTTTACCTCTCCCTCAAATCTAGGGACTCCTTTGAATGTAATATCATCTGAAGTCTTATATTCATCCATGAATACATTGGAAAGTGATGATGAAGTGATTATTGTGGGAAATTTTTGCTACAATAATTCAAAGCATGGAATCACACATAGACCGTTGAAGAGACAGAAGAAAGGAGATCCCTCGGGATGAAAGAAACCTAAAAGGAGCATTGATTGGCCAATAACTTGTGAAAATCCATAGAAAGAAGCAACTAAGATAGCAACAACACTTCACACATTTGTAGGTGCAAACTTTATTACAGTGTATGAACTCAACAATAGGATAGAGGAGTACAAGCATAAAGTATCTAGCCTAGAGAAACAATTAGAAATCCAGAGGCAGGAAATAGAATGAGAATTTTGAATCAAAGTAGACGAGGAAAATCAGATACATGCAGAAGAGGCTGAAAAGGTAATGCAAAGATACACTCAAAAAATATTGATCCTTACAGTGAAAGGAGTGGAAAAGGATCAGCTAGTTGAAAGACAAAATCATTGGATATCACTCCTAGAGGAAGAAATGAGAAAACCACATCTGGAAGGAAACAAAGAAGGGAATAAATTCCTTTCTTTATTCAAAGAAGCTCAAGTTAACTTCTTCACGAAACTAAGGGACATCCATGGTTACAATGTGGATATTGCAAAAATGGTTGACCAACTAGCTTAAGTAAAGGGCCATTATGAAGACATGAAACAAGCGTTTGATAAAACCAAACATTGGTAGAGTAAATACATAATATCCCCAACAATCCTTCTCTAGATTTATAGAAGAGAACAAGATAAAACACAAATTTTGTTGGACTAGTGGAAGAATTTTTATCCTGATATGCAAGAATCAATAAATGATGCAAAGCAAGCCTGCATCCAAATATGGGTTGAAGTTGATGACATTCTAAAAATGTATCACATACCTTTGAATGAGGAACTGAACCAAGCAGTATCAAGTGAAAGCAAGGAAGAGAAAGTAGTGGCCATCAAAGAGAAGGAAAAATAAGAAACTGAAACATTGGACAAGACTGACGAAAAAAATATCAGTCGATACATGATCCAACCAGTAAAATGCATGTCAGCAATAGAAAAATTTGTAAAAAGAACCATGAAGGACCTGAAAATGGAAGTCACCAAAAGGATATGTGACAACGAGATAGATTTATAAGAGAGGAAATCAAACAAGATAAGAAATATCATACAAACATCTAAACTTTGATTCAACTTCATCAATCATCCCAGTCCAAGAAACACTTGACATTCCTACATTTTGTTTTTCTTTTGTAAAATTTGTGTAATGCAAAAGTCCAAGCAATAGAGTATAGAAAGTCAAACGAGGTAACTTTCATATGATATGATGATAGTTACATAATGTAAAGAGACTCTTATTCTATAAAAGAGATATCCTAAGTAGATAGAAGGATTTTTGCAGGTTGTACATACTGATGATACTACTATCTCTATATGAATAAGAAGCAGAAGGCACATGGGATCATAACTATTGTCAAATGTATTAGGGACTTTTCTTATGATATATTTGTTGTGGTTCATTCTAAATTCTCTTCATCTGAACTATTTCTATGTACTGTGTTTAGGATTACTCATACATGTTACAATTCTTGAATGAAATTAGTGTTGATGTTATAGGTTTCATCTTCAATTAGTTGTGATTAAATATGTGATTTCATTATGTTAACATGTTATTGAATGGTATGAACTATTTTGTATTTCGGTAACATTATCTTTGGTTGTAATCATTCTTATTAGTCTTTCTCCTAATCATGATAGGTTAAAGTAGAGTAGATATAGATTATAAGTCATAATTTTATTTATGCTCTAGATAATTTAGATTAAAGTCAATGAGAAGCAATTTAATTGTCTTTTATACCTCAAACAACACATAGGAAACTAGGCCCACATATTGGTAAGAAGTGCTATCCCCAACGAGAGTGAGCCTAATTCAACCGGTCAACAACTTCTACCATTTCCTTTTCATATGTATATTTCACCAAGTCTTTTCCCTTGAATTATTTACTTTCAAAAGCCAATGATCTCCCTTATTTCATAAATACTACTCCAATTCCTTGTCATAATGCATCACATCCAACTATGAATGCTTTACTGTTGGTCCTTAGTTATGGAAGGAAGTGAGGTAAAATGAAGAAAAGGTAAAAAGCAAGCTTCGCGGGAGACACAGTGACTGTCACTGGGTCAAAGTGAGCAAAAGAGAAAAAAAGATGGAGCGAAGTGCGGAAAAGAAAGCCATTGGATGAGGAGATCGAGGATGACAGATAAGCAAGGAAGATGGATCAAGGATGAATTAGAAAGTGGAAAAAGCCACCGTTGGATGCTTTGGAGCACCGCGCGAGAAGGAAGGAAAGACAGGCTAGTGAAGCCCAGAAAAAGAGGGTCAAGTTGACTTAGGGTTTTGGTATTTAGGGTTTTGGCACCTAGGTTTTGGCCTAAGGCTGTCAGTGAGCGATTGTAATGTATAAATAAAGGTCAAGAGGACCTGGGTCGGGTTGGTCATGTTATGTTGGTCATTGAGTATTGGTATGATAGTGTGTCGGTCTAGTTCTATTGTGGGGAGAGAGAAGTGTTGAGAGAGAGAGAGCCTTCTAGTATTGTAAGATCTTCAGCTGTGTGCGAAGATCAAGTCTTGCAGCTGGGTGCCCAGGAAGGGGAGAGGAATAGAGAGAAGAAAGAATATCTACTAGCTAAGAGCACAGACAAGAACTGTATGCTTTACCTTAATAGATCATAAGCATAGTTCTATGGATGTAGCCCTAGATAGAGGGTGAACCATGTATATTTTGTGTTGTGTGTCTGATTAATACCTGGATCTATGTCATTGTTATGTTGTATTTCCATTGTTGAGTTAGATCTGGTTTATAGTTGTGCAGAATAAATCTAGTTGATAAGAGATATATGAATGTTGTGATTATTGCTATACACAATCCACTTGATATTCCCCTTTTCGTAGACATATCTATCCTGCAACCCTCTCATATCTTATTTGGGTGAGACTACATCTTCTTTGCAGGTGCTACCGAAAGGGCCAGCAGCTAAGGATTTGTTGGCGTGCTCTTGGAGTGAACCCTAGGTCTTCCCCTATGCCAACAAGTGGTTCCGTTGTCGGGACAGGAATCTTCATGAGGGAATGTCAAGGTGGTTTCCATCGAAGACAGAGATTCAAAAGTGGATAGAGGATCAAGAAAGGGACTTCGTTGAAGCCCAGAACAAGAAACCTAAGATGAGTACTGAAGATTGGCTACAAAGATACATCTTCACTGACATTCACGAGATATTCTTTGGAGGAATCCATCAGGAGCTACGCGAGTGGTTGGCTAGGTTAGTTGACACACAGTTTGAGATTAGATCTAGACCTCTTGTGGTTTGGACGTCAACGCTGATCTAGAAGGTCAAGAGAATTGATAACGTCGTATCTTGAGCCATAGATCACTGGTTTGATAGTACCATTGGAGGGTATATCACCGAATTTGCTATTAACAGAAGAGAATCATATAGCCAGGCCGAGAGATACTTCTTCAAAGGATCCAAAGGGAAATTTTTTCATTTTCTGAAGTTAAGAATCAAGATTCTCTTGCATGAAAACCACATATTAAAGATACAGTAGACTGGATGGATCTAAAAAGGCTAATGTTCAGAAATTCAGACAGGGACAGTGACACAGAAGATGGACATTCATGCAGTGGAAGAGTATTTAGAGGGGTTCACCTTGAGAACCTGTTTAAGAAAAACTATGGGGAAGAAGGTTTCTACAGTGGAGAAGAGGTAGATCTAACATACGAAGAGCACTCAGAAACCCTTAGAGCAGAGGAAGAAGAAGTTGAAGAACTTCGTCGAGATGAGCCAGAAACCTCAGGAACTGCGCAAGCTACTGAAGTAAGTAATATCAATCCTCCTGTTGTTTCAGAAACACTAAGTCATCAGAGTATTCAGAATCACCAGAGCCCACAGAGTACTATTACTAGAAATTCAACATCTACTCAGACAATAAACCTAGGAAACTCTATGGAAGATGAGATGAGGCTCCCTATATTTAAAGGAGATTGATCTGAAGATCCTGAACAACATTGGTTCCTGTGCGAGGCCGTATGGAACATTAAAATATTACTGATGAAGCTGTTAAAAGAAACCAATTTAGCACTACATTGAGGGATCACACATTGAGATGGTACATGAAGCTTGTCCAAGGACTTGTGTAGCCTAAGACACTGAATGAGATCAAGAACATGTTGATTGTAGATTTTAAGAAACCTAATTCGGAGTCACAGTGTATTACTGAGCTGAAGGAGATCAAATAGAAGGTAGTCAAACCTGTTTGGGAGTTCGATCATAGATTCAAGACCCTAACAGGCCGATTAACTTTTCATATCCCTGATGAATCGAACAAAGAATGGTTCATCGTGGTGCTATTACCACATATCAGAGTTCCCCTGATGCAGCAGAAAGTTGCTTCACAGACAGAAGGTTTGGATATCGCCATGAAGCTTGAATCAACATCTATGGGAGAATCTAGCTCAGGTATGAGCCAGATCTTGAGCCAGCTGACTATTTTATCTCTGCAAATTGAGGATATGAATAAGGACAAGGGGAAGGACAAAAGAGAAGATATATGGTGTGTAAGATGAAGAGCCGAAGGTCATGATAAAGAACATTGTCCCCTGTTTCATGAATATTTGGCCTCAGGAGCACTGAGCCCCTTGAAGCAAGTTAATATGCCCTGGTGCGAAGTATCCAGAAACCGACATCGCCCTGGTGAGTGCTACTATATGCAGAAGTATGTTCAGACACCCACAAACTTGTACTACACATTCTGTAAGTCCGTAGGGTGCAATGATAGATATTGTAGGTCCTTTGACCTGATGCATGAGAGATCAAGAGACATATACACGATCCAAGGCGAAGTACATCAAGAAGGAAATAATGCACAATATAACTCCCTAGGAAGAGGAAATTTCAATCCTCGTGGTGGATTCAGAGGACGAGGACGAGGAGGAAGTATAGGCCGAGGCCGAGGAAAAATAATCTGTTATAACTGCACAAAATCATGACATTTAGCAAGGGACTCCCAGAACCCTTGCACAACCTGCAGTTATTGCAACTCCTTTGAGCATGTCATTAAGGACTGCCTTATACTGCTAGCAAATCTTCAGGAAAGACGAGGACCTCAGCAAAACCCACAAGTACAACTGATATATATTGAACCTCGTGGAGAAGACCCTAAATTCGTTGTTATTACTTGAGGAGGTGCTGCTATAGGAGAGAATAGAATGACCCAGGAAAAGATCACAGAAAACTCAGGTATCAGGAAATCTGCGGAGAGGACTCAAGCTTTTTTTTTGTTTTTTTTTTTATGTCTAGCGGAATCAGCAACTAGTTGGGCACGTGGCCGTGTTATCCAACTGCTACCACTATAACCTCCAGGTGTGCCCATGATTCCCCTTACGCGGCACACATTGTAATTCAGAGGGAGTTGAACTCGAAACCTCATGGAACTTCATTTTCACGGCACTTGCCAATTGAGCTACCCCCCGGGGGATGAGGACTCAAGCTTTTGATGCGAAGAAAGAAAGGAAAATATTTGAAGAGGCCAGGCAATAATTCAAAGCATATCAAGAGTCTTCTTCAAAACCACAACTAGAAATAAGAGAATATGGAATGCCTCGTGCATTTGACCAGTCAGTTTCGCCCAGAGAGGGACAAAAAGGTAAGTAAACTTGTCAATTTCTTATATACCTTTATAGAACTTCTTAAAGATGGGAAATCTATACAAGAACTACAAAACCTGGTTAAACAATATGAGCTAGGAAAGATAGACCCCTTACTGAATAGGGAAGTACACCATATTGGTAAGAAGAGAAGGAAAAATAAAGAATTACACTTGAATGCTCAGATAGGAAAGTATGATATAGACTACGTGGTCCTCGACTTAGGGTCGAAGGTCAATGTCATGATCAAGCAAACCTGGGAACTAATGGGAAAACCGAAGCTGATCTATTCCCCTATCAGACTTCGCATGGCCAATCAGAAAGATATTATCCCATTTGGATGGTTGGAACATGTCCTTGTGGACATCAACGGAGTTAGAACCTTTGTAGATTTTGAGGTAATCAAAATTGTTGATGACAGCTGCCCTTACCCTGCATTATTAGGAATTGATTGGGCCTTCAACAATTCTACTGTTGTTGATCTAAAGAAGAGGCATATGAATTTTGAAAGAGATGGCCTTAGGGTCATTGCACCTTTATATCCAGATGAGGGTCCTCGATACACAGAACCTATCAGAGAAGAAGACCATGCGTATGAACTGAAAAACATCTACAAATTAACATCTAGTCAATAGGATTATATCAATCCTACAGTCGATGGGAATATGAGATGGCAAAGTGACAGCGCATGTTCATTAGACTCATAAGAAGTGTTGGAGAACTGGCATAACCAGATGTACGAATTATCTACAAGAAGATGTGCTAGACTAACCAGAGAAGTTCAATGGATCGACACAACAGTGAGTAACTTACCCACATTTGATGGGTTGAACTCTTTAGAAAAATTCTTATCAGATTTTGAGACAAGTGTACCAACACAACAGAGGTTTTTGGCAATGGATGAGGCCATGAAAGCCATACCAGCAAGATGGTGGGGGACACACAAAAGAAACATCACAAATTGGACACAATGTCGAACTTTGATGACAGCGCGGTTATCAACATAAGTAGTAAGTTGCGAAGTGAGGTACATAGGTCGAAGTTTCCCAAAGGACCATGTGCGAAGCTGCAAAGAGGCCTGGAGTGAAATTCCTCGAGAACAATGGGTGCACCAATTCAATAACATGTTGGACACAATTCCTATCAACTGGTACCTTCAAGCGGAGTTGCGCCTCATCACTGCAGATTGGGAAGGTATGATTCAGAATTTTGTAACCACCTTTTTATTTGAAAGTGAATTTTCTTCAGTAGACCAAGCATTACAGATTGTGAGACAGAGGGTATTTGAAGAGGCATCTAGCCTCCTTATGGACCAAGAAGAGGACGAATGGACTGCGCCATTCCAGAAATTGCAAGGATGTTACAACATCAATGCCGACGACAATGATGATCCCAGGAAGGTAAACATCACTGAGACAGAAGACCAAAGATATGTGGAAGTACTAGAGGTTGAGCTTCCATTTATAGGATAGCTGATCAAAATAAAGAAATTCAATATTGGGACAGAGGAGACACTGAAGCTTGCCAATGTCGGAGATTATTGGGACGTTGCTACCATTGACAAGATTACAGAGTTATTGCACGAATATCAGGACTTGTTTCTGACCAAGTTCACTGATATGAAGGGTATCAAAGGACCTATGGGAGAGATGAGAATACCTTTGAAACCAAATGCAAAGCTAGTCAAACAAATACCTTGCAGATTGAGCCCAAAATATAAGGAAAAAGTGAATATTGAGCTCGACAGAATGTTGGAAGCAGGGATTATTGAACCTGTCGAAGAGTCATAGTGGATCAGCCCTATGGTGGTGCAAGACAAGAAGACAGGCGAGATCAAGATCTACGTAGATCTCAGAAAGTTGAATGATGCTTCTTTGCATGATCCTTTCCCTACACCATTCACAGACGAAGTATTGGATAATGTGGGAGGCCAAGAAGTATATTCTTTCACAGATGGGTTTTCAGGATACCATTAGATCCGCATCACCAAGGAGGACCGTCATAAGACTACATTTGCCACAGAGTGGGGGTCCTACTAATATACAGTAATGCCATTTGGATTGAAGAATGCCCCAACCATCTTTTCCAGGGTGGTGGTCGAAGCGTTCAAAGAATTTCTGCATAAATGTTTAGAAGCATATTTTGATGACTGGACCATGTTTAGTTTATTGAACAACCATATTGAATGTCTAAGGCTAATGTTGGATAAATTCAGGCAATTTCAAATTTATTTAAATCTGAAGAAGTGCATCTTATTCTCACCATTTGAAGTATTATTAGGCCATATTGTATGCAAGCAAGGATTGTTGGTTGATCCATCAAAGATTGCAATTATAATTGATTTATCGCCACCTACTTCAGTCAAACAACTGCGCACTGTGCTAGGCCACACTGGCTATTATAGGAAATTTATTAAAGGCTATGCCCAAATCACAACACCGATGGAGAAGTTGTTGAAGAAGGACTGTCAGTTTGGCTAGATAGATGAATGCCAGGAGAGCTTCAACACACTAAAACAAAAGATGGTCACTGCACCCATTCTGGTTTTCCCAGATTGGAACAAGGAATTTCAAGTGCATGTTGATTCATCTTCTATTGCATTAGGAGTAGTACTGGCACAACCTGGAGAAGGGGACATTGTTCATCCATTAGCATTTTCCAGCAGGAAGCTATCTACAACTGAGATTAATTACACCACTATAGAGAGAGAAGGGTTAGCCATGGTGTATGCACTGCAAAAAATCTGCCACTACTTGTTGGGAGGACACTTTAAAATGTTCACAAATCACTCTGCGCTGAAATACCTAGTCAACAAGCCAGTGTTGGGGGGAAGAATCTGCAAATGGCTTCTGCTGTTTCAAGGATATGACTTTGAAATCATAGTTAAACCAGGAAGAATGAACAAGGGTCCTGACCATTTGTCGAGGTTGGAACATGGCGAAGAACCCACCAGCTGAGAGGACACACTGTCATATGCACAACTACTCACCATTAGAAATATTGATGACCACTTCGTAGACATAGTCCAATTCCTGTCAATAGGAATGGCACCAAGTGAGTATACAATTCCTCAGAAGAAACAGCTAGTGGTGTGCGTTGCAGACTTTTCACTGATCGTTGGTCATCTATACAAAATGGGACCTGATGAGATACTAAGAAGATGTGTTATGGAAACAGAGCGACCACTAATCCTCGCAGAAGCTCATGAAGGCATCGTAGGAGGATATTATGCATGGAAAGCAACTGCGCAGAAGGTTCTGCGAGCTAGCCTTTGGTGGCCCACATTACACAGAGATGCTAAAGAGTATGCCATAGCATGTGATGTATGCCAGCAAGTTGGAAAACCATCCAAAAGAGACAAAATTCCATTAGCACCACAGATGACCCTACAAGCATTTGAAAAGTGGGCCATTGACTTCGTGGGGCCTATAAACCCACCTAGAAAGTGCATAGGAGAAAGGTACATTATTACTACCATAGAATACTTAACCAAATGGGCCAAAGCCAGAGCAGTCAAGGACTGTAGTGAAACTACAGTTGCGTGGTTTATATTTGATGACATAATAACCAGATTTGGATGCCCCAAGATCCTGATGAGTGATCAAGGCACACACTTCATCAATAAGACAGTTGAAGCCCTAACTGAATAATTTGCAGTCCACCATCAGAAGAGTACACCTTACCATCCACAAGCAAACAGGACAGTTGAAGCATTCAACAAAATCTTGGAAACAACATTGACAAAAATTTGCGGTGTGAATAGGGATGACTGGGATCTAAGAGTACCTGTAGTACTATGGGCTTATAGAACCACTTGCAAGAAATTAACAATGCATACCCCTTTCAAGTTGGTTTATGGTCTTGAAGCTGTTGTCCCGATGGAATATTTTGTACCAAGCTTAAGGATTGTTGCATTCACAGACATGGATGACACTAGCGCTATTCATGAAAGGCTTTCACAGTTGGTTGAACTAGAAGAAAACAGATTCATTGCAGGATTCCATCAGCAAGTTCAGAAGGAGAGAGAGAAGGCCTATCATGACTGGCACATAAAAAAGAAGGCATTCAAGCAAGGTGACTTAGTGTTGATGTATGACAGTAAGTTTATAAAACACCCTAGGAAGCTCAGAACGCATTGTCTTGGACCATATGAGATTGCCTATGTCACAGAAGGAGGAGCTGCACAGTTGAAGACATTGAATGGAGAATGGAAAGAAGGATTGGTGAATGGGAGTCGGCTGAAGTTGTACTATGACAACCAGCTACCTCACAGCTCTAAGTAAAGGCATGAGGAAAAGAGTCTAGGTACCAGGTGCAGTTGAAACTGGGTACCAGACACAAAAAAGACAGTCTGCATAAGGATGGGAAGGAGGCATAAAGCAGAAAGCAAAGGCTACACTGCGCAGTCCATGTAGAAGAAAAACAGAGGAACCAGATCCGAAGTGCCTCGGGATGAGTCACATGTGAGTGTTGGGGGCCTGTTGGCCCTTGGTTATGGAAGGAAGTAAAGTAAAAGGAAGAAAAGGTAAAAAGCAAGCTTCACGGGAGACACAATGACTGTCACTGGGTCGAAGTGAGCAAAAGAGCAGAAAATATGGAGCAAAGTGCGGAAAATCAAGTCGTTGGATGAGGAGATCGAGGATGACAGATAAGCAAGGAAGATGGATCGAGGATGACTCAGAAAGTGGAAAAATACACCGTTGGATGATTTGGAGCACCGCGTGAGAAGGAAGGAAAGACAAGTTGGCAAAGCCTGGAAAAAGAGGGACAAGTTGACCTAGGGTTTTAGACACCTAAGGTTTTGGTATTTAGGGTTTTGGCACCTAGGTTTCAGCCTAAGGCTTTCGGTGAGAGATTGTAATGTATAAATAAAGGTCAGGAGGACCTGGGTCAGGTTGGTCATGTTATGTTGGTCATTGAGTATTGGTATGATAGTGTGTCGATCTAGTTCTATTGTGGGGAGAGAGAAGTGATTGTTGGACAACTGAGAGGGGGGCATGAATTAGTTGTTACCGAGCTTAAACAATTATGCTTCTTTTAAAACTCTTTGCAGAAACACTGAATGATGATCACAATAATGCAGGGAAATAAACACTGGCACATTCAGCATCAGTCACATATATGAGAAACACAGAGACAGATATTTT
>SNQJ01S0170615.1:0-20595 GCA_010110895.2 Picea sitchensis | reverse complement strand
CTTTATTAAATCATTTCTTCTTTGCAAGCACTTTGACTTCTTTGACCTTTTGGGGCTTCAAGCCAACATATGAGGGTCCTCCAACTTCGTAAGGCCATAACTCTCAAACTATGAGGAGTTATGTGATGTTCCACATACCACCGAAAATGGAATGAAAAGAACTATCCATCTATGATAGTTTCACTGACAAATTCACTGATATTCATCTCATTATTCCACAATTAATTATGGGTTCTCTAACCATACTTCTAAGATAACTCAATCGCAAAGCGTCTTCCCATGAGGGCTTTCACCATAAGGGGACCACTTTGGAGTTCATCTATTTGTACTTCCTATCAACCATGATAAGACACTTAACTGCAAAGTGTCTTCTTGTGAGGGCTTTCACCATAAGGGGACCACTTTGGATTTCATCCATTTGTACTCCTTATCAAGACAATACTGAGTAATATTTACATCAATCCAACTATGCATCATATATCAATGAAACCACATCGATCCATCTTCATGTATGCATCATATATCAATGAAACCATATCAACCCATCTTCATCTATGCATCATATATCAATGAATTCACTTGACATCAATCAATGACAATACATACTACATCAAAATACTATGACAAGACATGGTTCCTTTGGCATCAATCCTTTGGCATCAATGACAACATGATCCAACAATTTGCGAAATTGATTGCAATACCAGCATTGATGTCAAAACCAATCATTGATGGCAACATGTGAACAAGGCATTGCTCTACATCAATAGTCATCTCAATCACATCAATGTGATATCTCTCCCCCTTTCATCAATGGAAAGGAGTGGTTCTCTCCTTGGGGCTTCTCCCACAATGCGAACTCTCCTTGGGGCTTCTACCCCTGCCTGGATGCCTTTATATTCCTTTGAATAATATCTCTCCCCTTTTTGAACAAGGATATCACTCGGCAGTAATCTTTGAAGATGTCTGACACATGCTCCCCTTAATGACCATGGCTCCCCTGGAACCATGCCTCACGGTGCTCTGCTCAAAAGTATAGGGATCTCTTTTAAGTAGTTACCTTTGCATTTGATAAATATCTCTTCTTGTAATCATGGGAAGAAGAATGAATCATATGGTATGCCTCCCCTATATTATCTCACTTAATATGAACAATATGCTGCAATCAAATAATAATACATTTGCCAAATGCTACTACTCAATTGGAACATAGATCAATAGCTCTTTATATGATGATCCTTGGACACGTCATGCGCAAAACTCATGCCATGCCATACATCATGAAGAAAAGATATGTCAATGAATGAAGAATCATGAACAAAACATCAAGCATGTACATCCTGTACCGTCATGTACCAATACAATGCACAATACCCATGTACATCAATACCAACTGAGATGAACTACAATCCAGATGTGTCCTCATGCATGTATGCCATATCAACAATAAAACATGTGCAATCATACTGCTAGCGGGTGCCTCTAACAATGTGCCAAAGAAGTGTACCCATCATGCATCAGCTATAGATCAAAATATGCCTCATCAATGATGTATAACATGACCACCTCAACAAATCATCTTCACATGTCCGATGTATCTCAGCCTTATGCCAAATGCACATGCACTAAGATATCAACAAATATGCTTTCAATATTACATCATAATATATATCAATGAAACTCCAAACATGTCTTAGGCCATGTACTATGAGATCAACCTCAACCTCCATTCACTCCAACAAATACTAAGCATCAATATGTGCTATAAGTGTGCCTCAATAGATGTGGCATCTCAGCTAGCATCATCATGATGCTATCTCGCTAACCAAAGTGCCACAACTTCTTTGTCACAACCAACATTGTTCTTCAGCAAAGAAACATGCCTCGAAATCACACTCTGGGGTTAGTGCCATGCATCCAAGATAGTCTTTCAGCACTCAACCATATGTCACCACCATGCATACATCAATTATTTATGCCAACATGTAATCATGAAAACACAGCAAACAATGTCAGACCATGCAACAAACCATGTCATACCACGCAAAAAAGAGTTATACCATTATACCATCTTTGTGGCTTTCGTATTGCATGCTTTTCCCAAGGCTCTTTTACCCTGGTCTGACCCTCTGGGACAACTCACATATGTGACCTATTCAAGTTCAACCTGTGTATGTACACGATTTTTACCATTGTAACCCATGTATGATTTTGAATATGACAAACTTGAGCTTCCCTTAAGGTTTCCGTGCATTCACATTAGGTTTTCTTCACCCTTACGGAAGGTGTCGGTTGTTTCGAACTTGAGCTTTGAGATTCATATTTTCAAAATCTCTTCCTTCCTAACTTCATGCCTTCTTCTATTCATGCTATGGAAGTCCTCATCATGGACTTTCTTCTTGTTCCAACAATCCTGGGATTTATGGCCAAAATCCACTGCAGTTGCAGCATCTCATGGTGTGACAATTAGTAGCAATGTGTCCCACTTGAGTACATCTCCAACATCTTGGGGTGTTATGAAATCTTCATTATCTCTCCTTTCATATAATCTTCATTTCAAGCTTTGTGACCATATTCATTACGCGGTAACAATGACCATGAAAAACATTTCATACCTTTGCTTTGGTGTCCCATCTATTGAGTGTCTCTCTTCTTTGGGGTGTAAATATGGCTTATTGATGTCTTCCTTGCTTTGTTCTTTTGAGCTTTTCTTTGCCTTCGTAGATGGTTGATTTGCAATATTATTTCCATCCTTTGATAGTGAGGGACTTACCTCATGCTTCTTTGAAGTGATTTCTTCAACATGTGTATCTTCTTGTTGCCATCCAAGATATGATTTATCATTTGGTGATCTTTGACTATCGAGATATCATTCAAGATTGTTGATCTATTCGAATTTGTTTGAATTCTCCCCTTTCTTTCTAAGATCAACAAATTCAGCTTCAACTATGACTTGTGACTCTTGCTTTTCATTTAATTGATTCTTTAGTAATTCCTCTACCCTTTGGCTTCTTGATTTGGGTCTTGAGATGGATAACTTCAAAATTTTTGCTAATCTCATCATCTACCTTCTTATTCTTTTCTATTTCATTCTTTATTCTTTTGATCTCTTCTTATTTTCTTCTAATTGGAGTCTTTTACTTTCTTTTTGTTCCTTGAGCATTTCCTTTACCAACTAAGATACACCTTTAGTTCTTTTTAGAAATTTTTTAGTGTTATCATAAAGATAGCTATATTCTATATAACAATGGTCATAGTTTTATTCAAATAGACCCCATTCAAATTTCATTTTAAGCTCACGATCATTTCTTCTTCTGCTTCTTCATGGGTAACTATCATCTAACTCTACACAAAATATTTCTATCTTTTCTTCTTCTTGTGAGAGAAATATTCCAACATCATCTTTTTGAAAATATTATTGCAATCGGGGGTTTTGGAGATTCTTTACCTTAATTGATCTTGATGGAATTGTCTTAAAGGTATTCCTTTTTGCCAACATAATCACATATAGAATCCATTACCAAATAGATGATTTTGAGTGTTACCTTCATTTTTCTTGATGGAGTTGTCTTCAGGTCCTCCTTTTGCTTTGGTATGTCTTCTCTAGCATTAGCCATAGATCCTTGGTGGGGGTGTTGTCCCATGCTATGTTTGATAGAACGAGAGTCCACTAAGAATGGTCTTGAGAGCCAATGCATCATTCTTCTTTTCTTCCTTTGAGATGCAAACTTTGAATTGTTCTTCAAGAAACTGATCCTGTGCTTCTTTCCAAACACTCGCTCCTCTTTCCTTCAAATGCACTTTCATTTCTATTCTCCATGTAGAATAATTTTTCCTCATCAAGGATTGGAACTTCATCATCCATTTGTGTATGGTCTCCTCCAAAATTTTTAAGGCTTATAGTGAAGGATTGCTATGATAGTAATTGTTGGACACAGGCCAAACTAAAGAGGGGATGAATCAATGTAGGGATATTTTTCAAAATTCCCTTCACAAAACTCATTAGATAGAAATCACCACTTACTCATACCCTGTTGTTTGTCATTTTATAACCCAGGTTAAATCTTTAGACATGCATCAACAACGCATAAAGACAACATATATCATCAATAAGTCATCACCACAAGGAACAAAAGAACACAATATGTACAGCAATTTTTCTTTTTATTACGGACTAAATCCTTGGGTTATCAACAACAAGCTGAATAGAATTACAACTCCACAGAGCACCAACACTACAATGCAATACTCAGCTTACACAACTCAAAACCAACTGAGAAGAGGAATAAATCCTCAACATATACCAATATGTCAATGGAGTGCGACTTGTCAATAGTGCATCACACATATGTACACACCCTTCTAGTATTTTCTCCCGTGTATCAACGGTTATCTATACTACAACCTCATTATTCATGAGTAATTATGGTTTTCTCTCCATGAAAAAATTAGATCATCTTCAGCCTTCAATCACATTCATACGTCTTTCATTTGTCCAATCTGTGCCAAAAACCAATCACAACGTATATATTCTCTCCCACTGGCTGCCACTTATTCTCCTCAACCATGTACCACAAAAACATAGCCATATTCCAGAAATACAAGATGTGCCTCAACAGAAGTATCAATGATGAATATACCAACATTGTATTTCTGTAGATCTGAATTATATAAGTCCCATGCAACCACTGGTCTCTCTAGAGATAATTCTCAAATCTCCATATGTTTCTCATGCATACATCAACATCCATCTATTCATAGAAATGGACATACATTTTGAGCCAATGGATAGATCTAATGTATTTGAGCAATGTAGACCTTCTGGAGCTTGATATCAGAATCTATAACCTTTGCATATTCATCTTCTCAAGTTCCATGGATTTACCAACATGTACACACCCTAATACATTTCCAGCCTACGTGCGTGCATGCACCCTAATACACTATCATCCGTGTATGCTCCAATATGCGCGCCTAATACCTTGTGTATGCCTCATAAACTAGGGTTTCTAAACTTCGGAAACTTTCATCGTCAAGATCTCAGGACTTCTGAAAGAGCTTTAATCGTCCATGATATCCTCGGTCAATCTCTCGGAATAGATCTTCAATATATGTTGAAGAGATATTTTCACAAAGACCCTTGCCTCTTATTTATACTCTCCAGTAACTTCCTTAGAAGCATCTTCTAGACCACTTTGTCCACATAGTCACCTATGTCAACTTGCCCAAGTTTCCACTTGTCCATGTATCAATAATATGACTACATAACCCATTTCCTCATTTTAGGGGTTAAACAACCACTTTCCATAATTAGAAAGTTGCTCCATTACTTTATTATTTAAATAATTCTCATGACTTTGTCACCTCACTTTATTATTTAAAATCATCCTCTTTGGCTTGTCACTTCCTTTATTATTTAAATAATCCCTCTTTGACTTTGTCACTTCACTTTATATTTAAATAATCCTCTTTTACTTTGTTACTTCACTTTATTAAATAATTTGATGCTGCAAACACTTTGACATCTTTGACCTTTTTGAGATAAGCCAACATGAGGTCCTCCAACTATGGGATATAAATCTCAAACCATGTGAGAGTTATGGGCATTCCACATACCATAGGAAATGGCATAAAACACTATCCATCTAGGATAGTTTCATTGAAAAATTCACTTATCTTCATCTCATTATTCCACAATTAAGTATGGGCTCTCTAACCATACTTCTAGAATAAATCAATCATGGCGATGCACCCATGAGGTCTCCTCATCATAAAGGGGACCACTTTGGAGTTCATCCATTTTTACTTCTATCAACCATGCTAAGACACTTAACTGGAAAGTGTATTCATTGAGACATTTCACCATAAGGGGACCACTTTGGAGTTCATGCATTGTACTCCTTATCAAGACAATATTAGTCATCTTTACATCAATACAATTGTGCATCATATATCAGTGAAACACATCGATCCATATTAATCTATATGCATCATATATCGATGAAACCATAATGATCCATCTCATCTATGCATCATATGACTTCCTTGGCATCTATCAATGACAATACATACTACATCCATATACTATGACAGACGTTCCTTTGACATCAATGATAACATGATCCAACAAATTTTCCCACTAGCACTAGTAAGCTATGATAGGGATGTTTCCACACATCTCCCTCAATGCGGTTTACGTGCATGACCCCTTTACTCCTTAGTGGATTGGCAAGCGCTCGTCAAATTGATCCATTGACAAAAAGTGTAAATATCCCATATACATAAATCATATTGTAATCAGTCATATAATGCATGTACCTAAAATTAAATATTCAAACAAAAATACAATCCACTCCCTATCAATCGAGTCCAGAAATTCCATTATTGATACCATGTTTGCATCCATAACACAATAGGTGTGTCCTATGAACTCATGGGAAACTCATCAATAACATCTTCAATACATATACATCAAAATAATTATAAGTCTGTCATCATCATCATAATATATAACCCATAATTGAAACAAAATCATAATATATCATAATAGGATCACTTGCATTCAGGGTCCTCAAAGTATGTCAATAAAAAGTGTGCTTAATTGGGCCGAGGGATGTTACATACACCCCCCTCTTGTTTTAAACCCCTCATCGAAGTTTGTTGGTATAAAAATGAAAGAAAACAAAATGTATCGGAGCATATATCTACATATCTGAAAATCTATCAAACAGTATATAGGCTTGTTGGCGCATCTCATATCGTCAAAGGTGAATGTTACATACAACCAACCGAGAAACATATTCTCGAGGTGGTCAAGTGAGGATAGTCTCGTTGTGAACATCTCGGTGTCTTCCAAAGTAGCAGATCTTGGACTATGCTTGTCCCATTGGACCTTAACTTGGTCTACAAGATGGTTCCTGAGTTGTCTGACTCTATGTTTCAATATGCGTAATGGTTCTACTTTGAGGGTTCCCACGTCCGATACACGCAATTCCTTCCAATTTAGTTTATATGATTCCATCAACAACATAATTACATAACTAAACTCTGGGTTGTCTAAATAAAATTGTTGAACTAGATAATTGTAATTAAGGATTTCTAAACATTTGATTGGTTTATTGTCTTTTTATAAAGAGTAGTCTGTTGATTGGATTGGATGCATACATATAGAATTACTATAAAATTGATAGTTGTGATTATTGAGTAAGGCCACGAGACTTGTATGTACTAGTTACTTTTGTCATTCTTGTACATGTACACTAGTATGTATGAGTTTTCTTGGCTTACTTACTAATAATGTGGATTAATTGTTATGAATGTATGAACCATGTTTCTTTCCTTGTATCATAGAATACTTTAACCAGATGAGAAGTTTCTGAGAAGGTGGGTGTATGTAACAATCTTGGTTAAATAGTTGCATAGGGTTTATTAAGTACAATTAATTAATATTATTAAGCAATAATCATTGTTTAACTAAAACATGCTCCAGGGACAATCAAATTATCTAATTAATTATAATTAATAAAACCTATGCAACTATTTAACTAGAGGTTTTACACCCACCCTTGAGGAAACTTCATCCCAAAGTTAAAATATTTTATGATACAAGGGAAAAGAAACACGGTTCACACATTCATAACAATTAATTGACATTATTAGTAAGTAAGCCGAAAACTCATCGTCTTGAGTGCACATGTACAAAATGCATGTGTAGCTAGTACCTTCAAAGTCTAGATGCATGTATTGATAACAATAACTATCACTTATATAGTAATTTATGTATGCATCCAATCCAATCAACAAGACTATTCTTTTATAAAAGGCAATAAACCAATCAAATGTTTGAAATCCTTTAATTACAATTGTCGGTTCAACAATTTTATTTGAACAAGCTGTGGTTTAGTTACGTAATTATGAATATTCACACACACACACACACACACACACACACATATGTATGTTGTTGGGGAAAAATATCCTCTGGGACTAGACTAGGGTCCGGTTGCATCAGATTTTATTGGTAAAGAAATAGACTATAACCTACCCAAACTTAAACCCCTCTTTCATGATACATGCACTTGGAGAGACTACCCAACACCTTTTTTACTGATGTTTGGTGTAAGTCCTCCATTACTTTGCCTTCACCCTTTGCTACTCCTTCCAAGTTACTTTTATAATCAGAATAAAACACTAAGCATGCATGCTACTTTTTCTACTTGAGGGTTAGAGATTGAGCATAAATTCACCAAATCATAGATAACTCATGCATTGGGTTAGGAAAAGTATTCTTTTATTATTTTCAAAATGAATCAACACAATCGAAGTCGAGACAGGCCATGATCCACGATCTGGGCTCCTCTTCTTCTTTTTTCCTCCAACTGCTTTGTGTTAATTCTCCATAGGCTTGAGGAAAGGTTAAAGGGTTAGGACAAATGGATTTGGCAAATGAGCAGAGGAGTTTCTTCTCCGTTTTCCTCCTCCAAATGGTACCTACCCCTTGTTTTATAGGCTAGAAGGAGGTAGGGTTTGGGACGAACCCTTGGCCATGCATGGTAGAGTTTCAGGATTAAGCCGACCCATAGTTTTTGTCCGTCCGAGGAAACTTTCCTTTTTGTGATTACGAGGTACATGCGGGTTATGTGAGTGGAGTACGCTGGCGTGTACTTTTTTGTACACATGGGCTGTAGTGGTCCATCTAGCGTGTACTTTTAAAATGGAGTTTTTAGAAGAGTTGTTGATGGTTTTGGAAAAAGGGATATGAGTTGGCACGATGCGAGGAGTAGCATGTGGCAGTGCAATTTAGGGTTATAACGGATGCCCCTAATGTGTGAGGCCGGAAGAGCATCTGATGGACGAAAAAATTACAAATATTCACCAATGCAATGTGATATGATGAATGGAGTGAGCCAAGAATCGGGCGGGGAGGTGTCGTCACGCAAAACAAAATGTCTCAGAAGCGGGCATACCATGCTTTCGGGATAAACTATAGAACCATGGCTACCAATCAAATGCTTTGTAGATCATGTCAAATAACTATAAAGAGTAGCGAATAATACAAAGTCGGCTACATCCCGGCGATTCGGCTGATGGTTTGTGCCGAATTCGAAGAAACAACTTTAAAATCTTCTAAAAGCCGGGTAGGGTGTAATATGAGTGTCTGACGCACTACCCGGAAGGTCTTCGACGATTCGTCGATTATGGAATTGATAATATTGATGATGCGGTTGAAGGCGGTTTCGAACAAATACTTGATTGGGCGTTCGGGATGGCTAGGTATCTTGGGAAAAGAGATGTGTGCCGGAAGGCAGAGCTGGGCTCGGTAACAAACTTCCCTTGGATAATAGTACGATGCGTGATAAGACTCAGGCATCATATCACGATTAATCATAAGTCTGGCGAGGAGGCAACACAAACTCTCCATATGTTTGGAAGAGTAACCAAGCGATTGGAGGACACAACTCTATATAGTGAGAAAAAAGCTTCCTAAGATTAGGTACTACATCCCATAGTCGATGATCAAATTGATAGATGTTCTTTATCAGTGACTCATTATCGCCAATAAAGAAAATGCTTTCCCATCCTCTTTTTGGGGTATATTTGATTTTGTTCTTTTGATAATTTTGAGAAAAGAATAAAGGAATATGCGTTCTGATGGAGGAGCGATGCTATGACTTATACAATCTCAAGGCCACAAGGAAAAAGGCGATGTTCTGAGGAAATGATACCGAAAAAAATCCTCCGATGGCCGAAAAGGTGTTAGGCGGTAAGTAAGCTGATACAAGGCCGATGGGTAAGATATGCAAATGTGATTGATAGAACACAATATGGTAACGTCCTTCGATGTAAGTTTGTAAGCCCGAGAGAAGAGCTTCGGTGGTTTCATATTTAGAAATTACGAAAAGACATAAAGAAAACTCCATAAAATTGCCTTTTTAGACAATAGTCTAGTCGGTTCGAAAAAAAAGGGATAAACTATGATTAGGCATCAATTCAAAAACCATTTTAGCAGGTGTGACAAGGACAGATACCTCGACCATTTTTTTTCATTTTAAAGTGAAAGAAGCAACTATGGACTCGTCGGGAATGTTCTTCACGGACCATTTTAACAAGTGTTGAAGAATAAGTCCCTTTCGGCGATCTTTTCAATTTTAGAGTCACGAAAAGAGGCAACTATGGATTCATTAGAGTTTTCTTTTCACGCCAAATTTAGTCCCTCGGGCCCAAAAAGAGTAAATTATACACGAGGATAATCTTCTAAAAAATTAAATTCGATAAAATTATACCTTTGTTAAATGCAGTTGACGTTAGGACGAAAAATGGGTAAACTACCACAAGACAGACATGACTTCAAATTCCCGGTTTACTGGCGTGAAAAGGTCACAAGATTTCTTCGGCAATATTTTCATGTTTAAAGTGTCTAAAAAGCGTAAAAGGAGACTCCATTGAGCGTTCTTACGAAAGGACCAATTTAACGAGTGTGAAGAAACAAGGTCACTCGACAATCTTTTCATCTTTAAAGAATCTGAAAAGGGCTTAAAATAAAACCCATAGAAGTTACTTTTCTCAGTTAACCCAGAAAATATTGAAAATCATAAATGTATTCTCGTCGGATGTTTCTTTCGGATCTCAAAGTGAGCGTGAAAAACAACAAATTTAGCTCATGACAAACTCTTTGTGGGTCGATGCCAAGCATCTCCGTGTATAGGCTAAAATTGTCTATGATGCGGAAGATTACGGAGATATTGATAGGTATCGTTTCAACAATAGTCTTTCCTGTGCCTCAACATAAATTTCCCATGTAGCTAAGAGATTAATAGGACTGTGGCTGATCTCTGTCATGGTGATAGTGAATTCTCCTTCTTTGATTCTGCTTAACTCTGGGGGGAAATATGATCCGTGATGAAGATCCTCCCAAGGTTTGTCGAGACTAGTCATTTCTTTGATTACAACTTCATCAAAAGGAAAGACTAAATCTAACGAACCCGTTGTTGGCGAAGAACCACGAGCCAGATAGGCTCTAGAATTGAATCAACTCTTGTCGCGAAGTCGAGATCGAGTTAGATGAAACTGGCTGGACTAAAGAAATACATGCCGATTGGGCAGCGAGAAGGGCATGGACATGTCTGGGTGCACTGTCTCATCCATCATGGCTGATGGGGAAGGAAGAATCCTGAGACACTCAAAAAGTAAGTAAATGTGAACGATGAAAATTGAAAAATATCAACCTTGTGGTGACTCGATATAAACTTGACATAATTATGAGGAGGTGGGTAATCCCAAAAAGAAATGCCCATCAAGGATGGGCATAAACAAACTCACGTTAACGACATCGGGTTGAGGATTATAAATCATGGGGACCATGGATTCCCCCAAATCTGGGTCAGGTCTTAGAAAGGACAAGCGATCGATGGTCACTATCCGACCTTTGTGTGGAAACAACAAGACCCATAACACTGTTGCGACCACTGCTTACATAGCATAAGTCCAACTGACCTAACAGAGGTTATAGTCGAGGGAGCATCGACTACCTCTACTTGACGCACACGGTCTTCCCTCTAAGCACCACGGGGAAAAGAAGGGATGATGCCATGTGGTGGAAAAGAGCGGCGGTAAACGTAGTGAGGAGAGTAGTGATGGAGACAAGAGGATGACCAATGGCCCTCAACATGCTGCTAACGATATAGCAAGTCAAGGGCACCTCTCGACCCGCAGTCTTGAAGATATATTGCGTGTAAAAATTTTAGTGGGATGAGCCACTACTACTATCTGAAACACTACGTGGTAAAATGACGAGTTTAAAGTCGGTCATTATTCTAGCATGATGGTACGCGGGTTACAAGTCTCGGTAGAGCCTAAGCGGAGTCAACAAAGTTTCCTCTGAGCAGGGCAACTTAGGAGGACCTCTAAAACCATCGCATAAAGGGTTTGTGATAAATCTTCTACGAGTAGTGCAGGAAGCCCTTGTGTTTGGGTTGTGGCTTTCTTCATTACCCTTTGGATCGTGTCATTGTTTCACCCAGCGTCTTCTCGATTTGTAGAGGAGGAGATGGGATCTCGACTTCTTTTCCCTTCTCCGGAAACGGTTTTACTATAGTCATGCGCTCTAGTCGTTATAAAAAGCATCACCCCTAACCATATATATATGTTTGCGGAAGAGGAATTACTTGGAGGAGGGCGGGGTTCTTGGCTACCCCCTTCCATACTTGCAGAGGATTGAGTTAATTTGCCCATGTTGAAAGGGTTAAGTCCTTGCTTGGTGTTTTTGTGTGACAAACTTTGGGCCTTTGCAAGTCGAGGACATAGATGCGTTGGGTGGTCTTCCACACACAAGTTACACAGATACCTCACCTTAGTTTTTTTCGATGGTGCCTAAGCCAACATTATCGGTGGGTTTTCCCCATACCCTTATTTCATTGTTTTCTTCCTTGAGACTCTTGGGTGGCCTTTGGGTTAGTAAATTACACCGCGGGTGTACTTCTGAAATTTGGGTAGGAGGAGTAGCCAAAAAAGTAGTCTAGCTAGCCCGAGTGTTGTGAATAGCTGATGCAATTGCTTTTTCAATTGCTTAGCGAATGGTTTGTGCCGAGCCAACTATACCATCGGCATGTGATTAAATCACATTTAGTTTATCCGGTATAGATGGTAGTGCATCCAGGATGTTGTAAAAATAACCGAGGCCGAGAATAGATGAGCTCAAACTATTGATCCTTCATGATGGAATCTTGGGAAAACTCTAAGAATCACCGATGTCTTTGGATAGTGTGGGACTAAGAGACTTAAAGAACCACTCAGCGGGAATCTTTGGTGGGGCTGTACTTCGGGTCGCAGACTCTTCGCGTCTCCACTCGGATATGATCAGAGATATGAGTCGTTGTTGTATGTTTGAAATTGGCGAGCAACTCTATGCGGTGATAAGTATCTCACAGATGCTTTGGAAATGGTTAAGAGGAGCCATCACCGAGTTCACCGAAAAGGAAAGTATCTGGAAGGCGATTGAGCTTGATGTACCATTCGCGGCACTCGAAGTAGTGCGTTGAAACCAATCTGGTGTATGGAGTCATCTTTCAATGAATTAGATGAACACCAAAGATGAAGGTAGTCATGATCACTGGACGGATCTTCTTTAAAACGGCACCGAACTGCTGGAATGTCTGGCAACCGTTGGCATAGGAGAATAGCGTGGATAAGTGACAAATAGAAGGATCATTTAACAACCTTGTCAAAATGCAAGTGTAATGTCCTTAGGAATAGTAGTTTGGGTTCTTCGATAACTTTGGAAAAAAAGGGCCTACAGGTTTGATTGGCACTAGGTTTCGAGAAGCGTTTCGACTGTGGCTTTGGATTACGGTAGAATCCATGGCCCTGGCCAGTGTAAAGATTTTGCATCTATGGAGACATCGTGGCTGATTCCCCATAAAGGACATAGGATGTTGGGATGCATAAAATTTGAAAGGGCTTTGGGAAGGATTACCCCATCAGGTCACGATGGAGAGGCATAGAAGTATGTCTAGGGTTCCGACTGACTTTGGAAAAGAAATTACCCGAACGAAATTCGAGGAGGGTAGATCACTTGTCTTGAGTTCGAGGTCACCGCTATATGTACCAGCGGGAATAATAACTGTAGATGAGTAATCCCAAAGATGGGAGTGCCCCCATATGGGAAAGCAATGGATGCGAATGTGTTGTTACCAAACGTTCCATTCCTAGAAAATGTTGTCAAACCTACCATCATATTATGATCGGGTGGTCCTTGATTCCCTGCTTCAAATAAACTATTGTGTGTAGGCTTCTCGGTGGACTGTTGATGCGGACCGCCAAGTGAAGAGGACGAAGGAGAGATATGACCTCAACATAAAAGGAAAATACATTAAAAAGGGACATGAATGCCCCAGAGTTGACATAGGAAGGCGTTAGAGCTCCCTTTGAACAAAGTCTTGTAAAATTAAGAATTAAGTGGTGAAGGACTTGTACCCAAACTGGGATCAGTATGAGAAACCTTGGAGAACTTTGTCGCATAGGTGTGAAAGGGATTTGTAGCCGCCGATAGATGGGATCGGTCCCAGCTGTGTGGCAATGTTAATGGCCCAGGAACCATAGTGGCTCCGGGCCAGAGCAGTGACGACAAATTAGGATATGCTTCCCTGTGGTAGAAATGGTGGTGGGAATGGAAAATTCCTAGAAGGTAACAACGTTTGGTTCCATAGCTATGTGAAACCTTGACAATAGTTCATACAATTGGATTGAGTGTTGTCGATGGCAATTATCGATGGATTTGGGGTTTCAATCGAGCCAATATTGGTGATTGATTCCTCAGGGAGTTGTTCGAGCACGATGGTTTGTAACCCGGTTGCTTGAAATACCCTTATTGGTCTAGGTTCCGCCTCGATAATTGCGTGAGGGTAATCCGATAACGGCGAGGCCCGAGCCTTCATGGTAGCAGGCTTCGGGGGATCCTCCGCTTTGTGTGAGAGAAGATCAGAACACTCTAAGGTATTCTACGATCAAAAGCAAGGACACACACTAAAAAGAAGTCTCTAAGAGATAAGACAAGCAATCACTAACCATTTTGAAACGGTTACAACAACCAACACTGAAGCAACTTCTTGGTGCAAGTGCAGCTTGAATATGGAAGCACCCTCTGTGTATACTTTGCAAAGTGTGGCCAGATGTCTGTCCTAGGTATCGCTGTATGCATGATCACACAATATGTCTAAAAGATTGGCAACTAGTTTCCGGGCGTGAAAGAGTCACCGGTAGATGCGGTCGATAGTCGAATTGAACCGCAATGAGCATCATATCAAGCCGGAAACCTATCAAGGGTATCGAGAGAAAATGGTTCAAAATACAACTGATGACCTCGAACGTATTCGAGACCAATGAAGCTCTGTGGCAAATGCAAAAGACGGAATCCCAAAACAAATCCTCGATATGTGTTCTCCACCTACGCTTGGTCCGGCTTTGGAGGGTTATCTCAGCTACCTTTCCTCACGCGCAACCTCGGTTTTATCCCCTATGTTAGAGGGGTCTCTCAGATAACTTTCAAAACTGGACTTCTACCCTCCCTATCACGGACTCCAATGTTTGGTTTTGAGTGGCCTTGGAGGATTTACTCCCCAACCTATTCCAACGCCCTAGCCTGAACTAGTTGGTGAACCGTACAAACAAAAGTTCTAATAGATTTTTAAATTAGCGTTGCTTTATGGATTTATCTTACGTCAAAGGGTATGAAATTGAAACTAATGATGTGTAAAGACTCAAAGCAAAAGCGAATGAAAAATGCAAACAAAAAGACTTTTACTAAATGCAAAAATCAACAACTTTTCTGAAAGACTTGTTTTCTTTTTTCAATTTTCTAAGATTTCATATGACAAACATAAAGAATTTGTTTGACTACAAGCTGCTTATGCTCTAAATGTACTGAAAAAACTTATGAACAAAGACTTCTCCCTAGCTATTGAAGATTGTGTTGTTGCATCAACACAATCTTCAAACAAAGAAGAAAATAGAACATATATATATATATTTTTTATTTAATTGCTAGATGAAGCAACAAAGGGAAAATTTTGACAAGCACAAAACCAAGAAAACAAAGAACAAAATTGGCAAAACACGGATCATGAAGAAGTCGAGCAAAGACACCGATGGAAAACAAGAAGCCTGAGACTCTAAACTTGTCTAAAAGGCATTAAACATTTTTTTTTTTTTTAATCCTTTCTATCAAATATCAACTAAGAAAAAACGAGGCTAAGGATAGAGGCCCTAGCCTCTTGGTAGTACAACCCTAGACTCAAACACGAGAACACTTCTCACCGCAGGGAGGATGACTTACACCCTAATTGAAGCGACTGTCAGCACTCGTCTGCTTGAAACAACACAGCGTGCCAGCGTGATGAAGACTAACGGTGATGGCTGCTTGGTACTTACGCAGTGGCGTGTATCATCAACTCTAAGAAAAAATAACACGAGGCGACCCGGACTAGGAGACCTGCAGTATTTGATGGCAGGGGTCTCTTAAAGGAAACGGATGCTTCTTCTTCAATAGAAAAGAGAAATAATTGCAAAGAATAACAAGATGCAATAAAGCAAATTGAGACAAGACTATGAACCAACAAGACTGGGGCAGGATCCGGAAAGCCCGAGCATTATAATTACGGCGAGGAAAGAGGAGGACCCGCCTCTCAAATCTCAAACTCCTACGTACTCTTTGAAACCTCTACAACGAGTGTTCACACACGGGCTATAGAAGGTTAGGGCACGAGTTACATGTGTGCAGGACTTTTGCAGGCTGCGTGTGCCTTTGTGTGTCCCGAAAATTGTCGTCAAGAAACAGCGGTCGAGCTGGTATAAGAACGGGCTCTGCTAGCTCGAACCTTATTGAAAAAGACAGGCAAAGAAACTAAAAATCTAATCTCTTAAACTACCCAAAAACTCAACTAAATCCGGAAACCTAAAGAGTATCTTCCCCAATACAGTCGCCAACTCTGTTGTTAGGAAAAATACCCTCTGGGACTAGCAAACTGAATTATTGCATGCATATTTTGATCGTAAAGAAATGACTTTTAACCTACCACCCAAAACTTAAACCCCTCTTTCATGATACACACATGGAAAGGAACTACCAACCCTTTTACTGATGTTTGGTGTGAATCCTCTGTTGCACTTTGCGCTGCCTTCTCCTTCCAAAGACAGTTTTGCAATCAAGACAAAACACTATGCATGCGTAGTGTTTTGTCTTGATATTTTTCTACTTGAGGGTTGAGATTAGCATAAATTACACAAATCATAGATAAATCATGCATTGGAGTGGGAAAAGTATTCTTTATTATTTTCAAATGAATCAACTTACAATCAAAATTGAGAATAGACCTGCTCCTTGATCGATCTAGGCTGCCTCCTCTTCTTTTGTCCTCCAATTGCTGCGTTAATTCTCCTTAGGCTTGAGGAAGGCTAAAGGTTGGGACAAATGGATTTGGCAAATGGGCGAGGTTTCTTCGCTATAATTTCCTCCTCAAATGGTACCCTACCCCTTCTTTTATAAGATAAAAGGAGCTAGGTATTTGGGCGAACCTACGACCATGCATGGCTGGGAGTTTCGATTAAATGACCCATAGCTTTTGTCCCATCCTTGATTTTTTTTTTTGTGATTAAGAAGGTACAGCGGTTGATGGGCACGCTAAGCATTAATACGTTTTTGTCTACCTTGAGAATTTGTAGTGGACGGCTAGCGTGTACTTTCAAAAATGGAGTTTTTAGAAGACTTATTCAGTAGTTTTTTGGCAAAAGAAAGGGATATAGTTGGCTGATGCGAGGAGGTAAGCATGTGGTGCAATTTAGGGTTATAACAATATATATATTTAATTATTATTATTTTTTTTAATTTTTTTTTTTTTTTACTAAATGTTTAAATTATTATTTTATTTATTACTTAATTATTCTTTTTTTATTTTATATATTTTTTATTTATTACTTAATTATTCTTTTAAAATTATTATAAAGTTTAAATTTAAAAGTGATTAAATTGTTAATTTTAAATAGTTAAATTTTAATTGTTTAATTATTTAGTAATAAAGCAGTACCAGTTGCTTTTATATATATACATTTAAGTATATGTTTCAAGGTAAAAATAAGTATTGTAATTAATTAAAAGTAATTAATTAATGAGTAATTAATGTTAATGTTAAATTATGTTTTTAGGTTTAAATTTATGTTTTAAATCTATGATTTAATTAATAGTTTAAATTTTAAATGTTTTAAATTATATTATATTTTGTTTAAATTTAAAAACTAGTTAAAGTGATTAATTAGTTTTAAACTGAAGGTTTAAGGATTTAGACTAGGACAAGCGGGAGGAGGCTTCATGCGCACTAGGCAGGTAAGTTAGAGGAATAGGCGAGAGGGGTACATTGTTAGCGTAACTACCGAGCAAGAGGGTCAATAGTTTCCTTAGGAGAGAACATCAAGCTTAGATGCTTAACCCTAACCTAGCCAATCCCTTTAAGAGAGTAACGACTATTTACAGACAAGTAAAGAAAAAATTACGCCTAACCCTATTTTCTAGTTTAAGTTGCGCAAATTTGAAATTTCCTTGAAATCACCCTGGCAACTTTGGTTGATGCAGGTTAAATCATATAGGATGGTTAAGACTCGAGGGAATCGAGGCAGAGGAGCATCGTCGCAGGAACCGCCACCACCATCGCCGGAACTAGCTCTCATACTGCGCTCTTTGGAGGCCATAAATGAGACTTTAAAGGGGCGACAACCGACAGGGATCGAAGTGGAGCCCCCACCATCTGGAATGGGTAATCCATAAGCGTCAAGGGATTTAGGGGGAGGACCTCCACCCACTGACATCACTAGAGAACTACAGAAGATTAAACTTTTGGAGTTTGCCGGGGGTTGCACCAGTGAACGCGCATAAGCATGGTTGGAAGGCATGACAAGGTGTTTTGCCTTAAGGGACTATGCGTCCACCTCAAAGGTGAAGATAAATTTTTTTCAGTTGAGAGACAGTGCCTTGAACTAGTGGGGCAACCTGGAAAGACAACTGCATCTTACTCCAGACACCATATCTTGGGAACTTTTCGAGGAGAGGTTTCGAAGGAAATATCTGCCAGCTTACTATGCGGAACAACAGGTAGGGGAATTTCATGCTCTAGTATAGGGAAATAGGACCGTAAAGGAATATGAGATTAGGTTTATGGAATTGGTCAAGTATGTTTCATATATGGATAATGACCAACGACAGGCATAATGCTTTGTCTATGGATTGAATCCTAAGATAAGGGCTATGGTGTGGATGTGGAAACCATCTTCAGTAGTGGAAGCTGTGGAAAATGCGCATTATGCGAAGGAACACATGAAATTAACTGGAGGTATGAGACCTTCCTTTCCACATTGTCCTAGATTCATGGGGAAGGCCCCTAGGAAATTTCCCAAGGGAGAGGGCTCAAGGCCACCTCCATATCATAACAGAGTCGCACCAAGGACAGTAGCCGCAGGGATTTCAATGGCAGCGAGTGCATCATCTCGTTCATCACCAACGACACAGGCAGGTCCATGGCCATCTCAGGGAGCAGTTAGTAGGGGCAGGGGTTCCAGGGGAAGGAACTTGTTTCAGAGACATTCACAGAACAATGCGTAGATTCAATCTCATGTTACCTGTTGGGGATGTGGAGGACCCCATTACCAGCGTGACTGCCTAGAGTTACAATCATGATTTGTGCATAGAGAAGGAAAGGCCCCGATGGGAAGAGTAAGTAGTAGCCACCATATTTACGCAGTGGTTAATAATCATCAGGACGAACTTCAATCCACGGTGGTGGAGTCATCAGGTACGCTAAATCATATCAATGTTAAGATTTTATTTGATTCTGGTACGACAAATAGTTTCATTTCACCATTTGCATTAGAAAAGACTGGGTTGATAGCCTACAAACACAATGAATTTAAACAAGTCGAGATGGCTTCGGGGGAAAAACAAGCGGTAGGACCTAGCATTGATAATTGTATAGTAAACCTGGGAGTGTGTACTACCAGGTTGAAGGTATACGTCACTGCTCTCGGGGCGTATGAACTAATCATTGGACTGAATTGGTTAGAAGCTCATCGATATTTGGTGGATTGTTTCACAAAAAAGGTGCTCTGTGTAGACGACGAAGGAAGGCGAGTGGAGATCTAGGGTGTACGAAGAAGGGTGTCATTACGCTTTATCTCAACTGTGAAGGTTAAGTGATGCTTGAGGCAAGGGTGTCGACTATATGTAGTGGAAGCAGTGAATGAAAGGAAGGGACCCTCATTGGATCAGTACCCGATATTGTCATAATTTAAGGATGTTTTTCCGAATGAGTTACCAGGGTTACCTCCTGAGAGGGAGCTTGATTTTACTAATGAGCGCTAAAACCTGGTGCAGAACCAATTTCCAAGACTTCGTATCGAATGACAGTGCCGAAACTTTGTGAGTTGCAAATGCAGTTGAAAGAGTTACTAGACTTAGGTCAAATAAGGCCAAGTGTCTCACCTTGGGGTGCACCAGTAATTTTTTGTAAAGAAGAAGGATGGATCCTTACGACTGTGTATAGACTACAGGGACTTGAACCGTGCTACTGTGAAAAATAGGTACCCAATGCCACGGATAGATGACTTCTTCGATCAGATGAAAGGAGCAACGGTATTCTCAAAGATCGATTTGCGATCAGGGTATCATCAGTTAAGGATTAAGGAAGGAGATATCCCAAAAACTGCCTTTCGAAATCGGTTTGGGCATTACGAGTTTGTCGTAGTACCTTTCATATTGACCAATGTGCCAGCAGTATTCATGAGCCTCATGAACGACGTATTCCAGAAGTACTCAGACCGTTTTGTGCAAGTCTTTCTAGATGACATCCTCATCTATTCCAAGAATGAAAGAGAACACGAGGAACATTTGCGAGTGGTGTTGTCCTGCCTGAGGGAGAAAAAATTGTATGGGAATTTTTCAAAGTGTTCCTTCTTCTAGAAAGAAATTCACTATTTAGGTCATATCATTTCCAGCGAAGGAATCTCTGTGGACCCAGAAAAGGTAAAGGCCATTATGGAGTGGCTAGTGCCAAAAAATGC
>SNQJ01S0170613.1:0-20595 GCA_010110895.2 Picea sitchensis | reverse complement strand
TCTTAGTGATCTTGTCTTATGTTGTTGTTATCTATTGAAATGCAAAGAACTATAATAATGGCTTAAACATTAACATCTTCATCATCATAGATAGTAATTAGATCAAAGAGGGTATTAGGCACACCCGTTTCACCTGGTGTTCTTGGAATCTCATGCTGGGTTGGAATAGTCATCGATGATCTGACATGTGGTGACGAAACTCTGGGGTTTTCCAGATCGACGATATCCTCCAGTGGAGTTGATTCTGAGCCATTTAGCTCCTCTCTGAGGTTGATTGGGTCGGTTTAGGTGATCCTCATAAGTTCTAATAGTTGAGGATCATTTTCTAACTGCTCGATGACTCTTTGGGCTTCTTCTAATAACAACATCCCCCTCCTCTGTGCCTCTATGGCTTCTGCTGCTTGGTTTCTTCTCTAACCCTAAGGGATTCTTGAGTCATCTGTTCTATCATTTCAACTTGCTCATCCATACTCATATCTTTGAACCTAGTCATATTTGGGTTAGCTTTTCTCTGTAGTACCTCCTCCCAGTCCTGAGCACATTCTGTAAAGGTCTCGTCTTCGAACTTATCATGTGTGTATGGCCAATAGGAAGATACTTGTGACACATGTTGAAGAACTAGGCCTTTAGGGTCATGTTTGCAAAATCAACCTGTTGGGAACCTGTATTCCATCTAGCTCAAACCCTCTTGTTTAGCTTGCACAATATCCTTCACTATGAAAAACCCTACATGGAAACCATAGGGTATGAACGCTCATTTCTTGTCTTTAACCAAAGTGGCATTATAACCCTGCAGGATGGTCTGGTAATAGATTTCTCCTACGATGAGTTGGTCTGGGAGGTGAGCAGGGAGTAATTTTGGTGCGTCGGTGGCCCCGAATACCCTAATATAAGTTATGGTTTCATCTAGGTACGAGTGTCCTACTTTTGAAATCATTTTCTTGGCCGCTACATACAGTCTTGGGCATTCTTTCTTGAAAATAATAAAATAGACCCGAGCCATGAATTCATCGCAGATGTAAGCATAAGATTTTTGTACCTATTTTCCCACAAGATGTTGAAGTAGACATGTACATGTATCTCGATGACATGCCAGCTCAGATTCATGTCGGTGAAGACATTCCTTGTGCAAATCACGTCTAGCAGATATGAAGCCATGTGAAAAGTAGGCGCTTCTCCATCCTTTGGTGTCTGAGCCTGCAATATGCTGGTGCTCAATTGCTTAAAAATGATTTCTCCCCAATTGAAGCTACACTCAAAGATGGCCACAATGTATGCCAAGGGAATCCATGCCTCTGAGAACTTAACACAATCTCTCTCCCCATATAATCGACAAATTAGAGCCATTAAATAGATGTATGGCTCCCTTAGATTTGTTGTCCCGTACCAGTCGTTGCTCCGGTTTGTGAATTTTTTGTCTTCCTTCCAACATGGGGCCATTAATCGGCTGGTGTCATGGAAATCATAGAACTTCACTACAAAATCTATGTTTAACTGCTCCTACGGGTCCCTGATATTGTAATATTTCTGGACCTCTGTCAGGAGAAAAACACCGACACATCCGCCATTCTCATCATTGACTAGGCACTTCATCGCATCTGTTTGATCAATTATCCACCCCAGAGTCTCAATACAGGGCAAGACTGGGGTTCAACAGGCTACCATATGCAGGCATGACCGTCAGATGTTCAGAAAAACCTGGTCGTCAAATGCCCTTACATCCAGGTCGTTGTGGAGAAAAAATTTCGGGTAATCTTCCCGGTTAATTCTGTTGAAAACATCTCCGCATTGCGGGAGCATTGTCTTTGACCCAATGCTTGCTTATGTATCACAAAAAGCAGGGGGCTGAGAAAATGCCTTCTTAGTTGAGGTTTTGATGACCAATTCCACTCTAGTAGCAAATTCCAACTTCCTCCCAGTGCCAGGAGAAGATCCTTCACTGACCTCTGCTGCCTTCAATTTTGGTGCCCTTGGCGAGCGTCTGGTCGTTGGCTTCCTTGGAGGCATTTTTCTACAAAGAGAGCAGAGTTAGACACTGTGTTGCAGAGAGAATACTGATATATAAATAAAATGCGACCGCCGAAATGATAAAATTAACACATACCTCTTCTTTACACTAACTTAACTTAGTTTTGAAATTCTGAGAATCAAGTGCAACTCTTGAGACACTCTTTTCGCTTCTTCAACTGCTTTGGAAATGAGAAACTTGTGTGCAGAATGTTGGGGTTCAAAACTGTCTTAGTGATTTAAACGCAGAGAATACTTACCTTGTCGCATAAATTCTTCAATTCAGGGTGCAATTGCGGTTCTACAAAATTTGTCGCCAGATCTGCATTATGCTCGAGATTAAATGCAGTGATAGGTTGGCAGCGCATGAGCGGGCTACATTGTGGTTCATCGACGATTTCAAATTCCCGTTATTCGATCGACGCATGAGGTAGCAGTGTATGCAAAGAAAAATATTATTTGGCCTATTAAATGGCAGAATCCGATCTTATTTTGTGCTGAAAACGTCCCATCATTCCGCTAATTTAAACGGGTGAATCGAGAGTCGACGCTTTTCTTTAGACAATGTTCGTTGATATCTTTTGACAAAAACTCTGATGCCAATCCATCTTGCCATACAATGCTGATGTGGAAATTCTGACCTGGAAGTGTGACTAGGACACGGGGAAACCTAAGGTGACTCGGGGTGAAACTAGGTCGTACGAAATGCCTACGCGTCAAAGACACGCGGCGTTTGAAATTGGCTTCTTCTTTTAAGAGTTTTTTCAAAATCGAAGATTTTCATTAGATAAGTTTTTTAACAAACATGTCCTACCCTATCGATGACGAAAAAGTATCAAGGATTGACGATCAACGATATGTTTAAACAAGTGTTCCCTGATTACCCCCCTCGAAACGTTTCGATGCCGAACATGCATTAGTGATTGATAATCGACGATGTGTCGACGTGAAAATTTTCCATGATTAAAATTTTTGATATTTCACCGACCCTGAACAAATGCATCAGTAATCGATTATCGGAGGTTCGTCATGGCCCATGTTAATGTTTATCCCTCTCATATTTTGTCGACGTTGATGGGATATCCAACATTTCTTGAATCTTCTTTGTGAACAACCAACACAATCCTCCTTCGTTTTTTCCTGATGCCAATGATACTTCAGTGATCGAAGATTATTGTCACTACATGGTCATTTTTTTTGCTTGGATTTCATCGATGCCGAAAATTGATGCGCGGGGCATAATTTTAGCTGTGAATTCTTAGTTAAAATGCAAGGTTCTTTTTAAAGAAAAAAAGTTTCAATTTGACAGGTCTAAAAAAATCTGAACGTGATCAATGATGAGACATGGAAACAAAACTTAATGATCCCTATACAATGGAATCAACTCAAAAAGAAGAAAAAAAAAAGTGGTACCCAAAAAGAGAAAAAAATTCAAAAACCTTTTAGGGTGTGTTGAGCGCTCAACAAATAGAGATTCTCTGGGCGAAAACATAATCTTTGCTCCTTCCTTCGGGCTTACCTTGTGTAGAAGTTGGTTGAGAAACTAATTGGTTTCTCTTTCATTAGAGTATTTCCTATCCATGTGTGTACAATTTCCCGGTCTCGTGAATCTAGGTCCACCTATGGAGTTCAACCCTTATCCCACCTTCGTTCCTCTTGACCGTGACCCATGCCCCTCTTTGACAAGAGCCAGGTAAGGCATTCACTGGATCGAGGCCGTTTTAGTTATCATTATTCCCTTTCTACGGTGTTGCTCCGCTGCCAGCGAGCATCCATATCCCGACGTCACAGATCTTGCTCCGCTGCCAGCGAGCGTCCATAGCCCCGACGTCACAGACCTTGCTCTGCTGCCAGCAAGCGTCCATAGCCTCAACAGAGTTATTTGCATACCCTCTCTCACTTTGCACTCATTTAATATAATTGATTTATTTCCGACAGAAATTCCCTGAGTGAGTTGGAGAGGTAGACCTATGTTATCTGCAAGGTGAAATTCTTCCTAGCTCTATCTGGAGGTACATGTGATCCTTTCCAACTTGCCATATTTCCCTTTGGGCTTTACCAAACCACTAGGCAAGCACTTCATCACTTACCAAGGTTGTTTGTTTTGCAAAGACAAGATACAGATCTCCTTGAAGAAATCTGTAATTTCCCAGTGTTTCTTATGTTGCACATAAGCGTAAGTTAGGAGCAAAGTTTGCTACACCATATTTATTAAACTCGACCAATGCTTTACGGAACAAAACTTTATTATAGGAAAATACCAAGCAAAAGAAAAGAAAAAAATAAAAAGGAATCTGCAATTAGTCTACCCTAAACCTACACATTTATCCTAATCAGAATTTATTCTAAAAGAAACATGAAGAAGACATTTTTTTTTTAAACAAAAATATTGTTTAGGGATTGGCCATTGACTGAGAGGGTGTCGGGTTCCCCCCTCAGATTTTTCAACTGATACTTTCCTGACCTAGTTTTCTCGGATACCTGGAAAGGTCCGAGCCATAGATTCTAAAACTTCAAATGTTTTCCCTTAGGTTTCTTTTCTCTATCCCATTTCAGGACTAAGTCTCCTACTTCAAAAATCTTCTCTTTGGCCTTATGCTTGTCAAACCATATTTTAACTATATGTTGATGAGCGACGAACTTAGATTTTTCTTTCTCCCTTTCCTCTTCAAGCACGACGAGGGTATCAATTCTTTGTTGAATAACTGATGAGGGTTGTCCTCTTGAACCATGAGCAAGCTGAAGTGATGGAAGATATAACCCGTTTGAGAGAATGGCTTCTTATCCGTATACCGGGAAGTATGGAGAGTTTCCTATAGCTTCATTGGGTTTTACTCTATCTTCCCATAAGGCATTACAAAGCGAGCTATGCCAATTGCTCTGATTGTCTGCGACTGTTTTCTTCAAGATCCTCACTAGGTTCTTATTAGTTGATTATGCCACCTCATTTCCTTGTGGATAATAGTTTGCAGAGTATCTTATTATGATTCCTTTGTCCAGAGCGAACTTTGTTAATAAAGTAGAAGAAAAGTAGAAAACATTGTAAAAAACAAGAACGAAAGCCATCCCAAACCTTGTGATCAGTTGTTGTTCTATGAATTGGATTACAACCTTTTCATTCACGTGAATCAAAGGGATGGCCTCTGCCCATTTTGTAAAATAGTTCGTAGTAGTCAGTATGTATTTATGTTGTTTTGAAGAATTCAGGGTAATATCCCCTATGAAATCTAACCCCCATTGCTCGAATGGTCTGGATATGGTCACTAGTTGGAGTGGGACAACTGCCCTCTTTTCTCTACTAATGCTCATTTGACAAGATTTATAGTTTCTAGCGTATGTATGAGCGTCCCTAAATATAGTAGGCCAGTAATAATCAACTCTTAATATTTTGTGAGATGTGGTATCTCCTGCAAAGTGTCCACCTGCAGGACCATCATGGAGCTCCCTCAGAACCTTTTCTGCATCTTCTCATTTGAGACATCTCAAGAGTACTCCATTATAATTTACGTGGAAAAGTACAAGATTTACGAGGCGATATTGCGCAAATTTTAGCCTGAGAGCTCTCCTTTCCTTAGGGCTTAGGTTTTCTGGGAAAGTCCCATGATGCAAAAGGTAAATCAATTTTCCATACCAAGATTCTTTCCCTGGGGGCATGCATAAATCTTCACTACACCATAATTCTAATTCATTCTCCCACCCGGGGTCTTCATTTATTAGATCTTGGGCTTCTACGGCCAATTTGCACAATCCTTGTCCCTTAACTAATTTGGCAGGTTTTATATCTAGATCAAATTCTTGGACAAATGCCATCCAATTTCTCCTTCTTTCCCCCATCTCCTGTTGAGTGAATAGGGATCAGACTGCGAGATGAGACACGATGAATTTGGTGTGATTTTTTAGGATGTAAGATTTGAAATGTTTTACTACTTTGTACACCGCAAAATCTTGTTTGTCTATAGCAAGGTAGTTCAATTCGACTCCTTGGAGATTAGTGCTCATAAATGATACTAGTGCCTCATTGTTGTCATCATCCTTCTTGGTCAATACTACAACTAAGGACTGGTCGGAGGTGAAAGTATAGAGGAAAAAATCGTTACTAAAGTCTGGACTTTGCAGCACCAGAGCTTGAGAGATTGTTGTTGAAAGCATATTTTTGCTCGTCATCCCACTTAAACTCTGCATCCTTGAGAATAATTTTTTGTAAGGGTTTGACAGTTTCAACGAAATCGAGCGTGAACTTTCTCACAAAATTAATTTTCCCAAAGAAGGATTTCATAGCCTTTTTGTTATGGGGCAAGGGAAGCTAAGCTATTGCCTTTATTCGTTCGGGATCTATACGAATTCCATCTTGGGATATAATATGACCTATTAGTTTCCCTTCCTCGACACCAAAGACAGTTTTCTTAGGGTTTAAAGATATTCCATATTTCCTACACCTTTCGAAAATCCGGGTTAGATGTTGGATGTGGTCTTCTCTGCTCTTTGAATACACAATCACGTCGTTCAAATATACTACTACACATTTGTTAATCAATCCCCGTAAATCTACATCCATGGCCCTCTGGAAGGTTTCCCCTGCATTAATCAACCCAAAGGGCATGCGTTTATAAGCAAAATTTCTGCACTTGGTTCAAAAGGTAGTCTTCAATCGGTGCTTTCGAGTGATCAACTATTTATTTCCCTCTCAAGGATTAGACATTGATGAGATCATTTGAGACCGATTGACCCTTACTTCGCATTTGCATAGACAAAACCTCAACAGGTGGTTCCTGGACCTCAAATACATCGTCGAGAGGCTTCGACAAGTCATGATCCCACAACAACATGGTTGTTTCTTCCGGCGGCTCAACTTCCTCCTGATCAACGATGTTCACCGCTGAGCCGCTTGATTGTTCGGTAAGAAAAACTTCATCTAGGAACCAATTGGACATTAAATTCATAACATGCACCCATTGGGGACAATATCTTTCAGAATGTTTCTCTTGATGGTACGTACAAAAAGAGTCGAATTCTACATTACCCAGGTCGATGTTTAAGTTGGCTAGGGGAGTTTCAATCACTTTGAAAGGTGGGTTTCTTTAAAAAAAAGGTTTATAAAGCCTTTGACCTTGGTTTCCTTCCCCGACACTTCTTTTCATGTCTACGATTTCATTCGAAAGTTTCTTTATCGTCCGTTGTAGGTCTTCTATGTCCCCACCTCCTTTTTCGGACCTTGTTTTGTTTGTTTTCCCAGGGGTCTAGTCAACAAAATTCATCTCCTAGGTGGAGGTTGAACTTCCTTCTTAACTAGTGAGACATGGACCTCTTTGCATCCCTTCATTTGGAATTCAATTGTTTTAGCTTCCTCGAAATTTTTAGCTAGGGTATGCTTGGAAGCCCTTTTCACAAACATGGAAATGGAAGCAGGGAGAACATTAACATATACCTCAATTTGCAACTCCTGAGTAGGTTTAGCTTCGGGTTGAAATTTGTTCAGGATAATGGTAAACCATTGAATGAAGTCTTTAACCTTGTCTTTTGAACTCATGGTGGCGGTGAACAATTCAACCACTAAAGAGCCCGTGGTGGTTTCTTCTGCAAATTTGTCTAAGAAATCTTTTTCAAACTTCGTCCAACTAGTTACGAATCCCACAGGCAAGTTAAAATACCAAGTCGAGGCTAAATTCTCAAAGCTATAGGGAAAAATACTACACACTACATCCTCATGTTGTACGTTCATTAGGATTATAGCTAGTATGAACTTTTTAATATGGTCTTCATGCAATCCAAAGGTTTCATAGTCGAATTTGGGAAGTAATTTTTTCAGATGTCGGGGGAGGTTATGTACCTGTCCTGGGATTGCTAGAGCATCTCTGGCCAACCAAGGTTGGTTATTTTGAGGTTGATTTCCCCTTTCTTCATTATTATCGTTATTTTCCTCCATGTCGTCTGATTCTGAAGCTGAGCGATCCGAGTTAGACCCTTCCTCGTCAGATTCGAAATCCTCAGGCTTAGAGTAGTTACCAAATGGTGTTTTGAGGATCAGATTAAGGGGTTGTTCAATCTTAGTGAGGGAAAAATCTATCAAGTCTTCTACTGTGTGGAAAAACACCTGGTCAGGGGTGTCAACAACTAGTCTGCTGACTTGTTTTCTACGAGGAAGTAATAGAGATAACGGTAACGATCCAATTTGTAAGGTGTAAGCTCTTGTGATTCTTCTGAACTTGTTCAACTCCCCATGGGGAAGATCATAACATATTTTAGGGAATAGGTGTTCTACTTCCTCGTGGTGGGGTGAGTTACTCGTTCCGGGAGTAATCTCTATATATGGGTTGTCTTGAGAATGAATAACCATGCATGTGGGTTGTTTTGAATCTGTAGGTTATGCGAAATATATTATCAAAAATGTCGTTAGCCATTCATTCGTTAAGGCCCTCCTTCTAGCGCCAATTTTGTTGAGGGGTCCGAGATCCCTTTAACTCAACAATAGGAACCAAACCCGCTTTAAAGGCCCAATTAGACTCTGCAGTGTTTGATGGGTGGAATGGTTCTCCAGATCTTTCAATCTGGTCAATTTAGCGATGGGATTTACTTAGTGATTGACAGGATATATTTCTGTGAAAGTTCCTCCTTCAGATTAAATGTTTCTCTTTTTGTCTTTTCTTTTATTAGATGAGTTTGATAAAGTAAGGTGTGAAGGTATAAACCAACTGATAGAGGAAAAAATTAACTATTGAGGAATGTTGAGCCTGGGATAACCCTTGTGCTCTGGTGTGTAGGCAATGATATTCACACCTAATACAAGTCTAGTAATAATACGTTAACTTCTTGGTATTTCAACATTGACTAAGATACAATTATGAAAATAAAATATGCATGCAATAAGATAACTGCAAGAAACATAATTTCCTTAGCTATACCATCAATCACATATTAACACAACGATTCGCTTTTCATCATTTAGAACAAAAGAATTGTTAAAGTATTGAAAAAGATAACTTATCAATAGATTCATAAACTCTTACTTGTTAGAACATCAACTACTGAATTAAAATATGGAAGTAGTTCCTTCTCAATCCAATCACATAATGCCTTTGATGAAAAACAAAATTTGTCTTTGGTTCTAAACAAAACTTCTTAATTAAAGTTGCGCAGAAATAATTCTTTACAATTCTAAAAAAAGAGGGTATTTTCCCAAAACCATCGACCCTTCCCAAATGGTCGATCCTCCTATTTATAAAGAATCACTAACTTGGTGGCACGTGGTGCTTGATCTCTTTGTTCTCTTGAGATCATCTAGTGTTTCTATTAGAGTGGATGACTCTTCTCGTATTCTGACCACTTGACGAAAATATCCTCGCATGTGTTAGCATACGAGAACCTGTGTTGGTCCATCGGGGCTAAAAGGGTTTCCTTCATCTCTATTGCCCATTCTCTATATTTGATCACTTTGACACTTAAACGCTCCATAAATCCACGAGCCTTGATCAGATGTTCCATAAACGTTTGTACCTAACCCGATGTCATGCTTGCCACCTGCGTGATCTCTACTTCCCACGTTGAGGCTTGTTCTACATGTCGTTTGACTATCTCATGCAAGTCGACAAAGTCTTCGGGTGAGACAAACTCTGCGAGGCCAATGTCTTTCATCTCCCGATTGATATTTCCCAACCTCTTTTGCGCTCGACCCACCTCTTCTGTATCTCTCCCTGAGGTTCCTGGGCCATACTTACCCAGTATTCGATTGCCTTCTTGATCTGAGAGATGTTGTTATCCATCAACACTCAAATGCCACGCTCCTCCGTGTCTCGGGCCTTCTGTACTATGCTGATATAATCAATTCGTTCTAAATCCTGATATGACTTTTCATACCATCTCTCCACGTCTTTACAGGTTTCCAGTGCCATGAGAGTGTCTTCTTGAAAATCGACTACACATGCAGTGAAGAGATGTCTTTTGCTCGTGAATTCTGCATATGCATCTTGGAATTCACTCTTCAGAAAAACTGTTTCTTGCGTTGAGTCTTGGTAATATTTTTCCAGATGGCCAGATGGTCTAGCTCCTTCTTTGCGATGGCCAGTTCCTTTTCATCTTGCTTTTCTCGATCCAGCATGGCATCAATGATAGCCATCCCTGCCTCATATGTCTTCGCATTTTCTATGCTAAGCAACTTTTCTTCTGTGGTGATGAGAATCACGCTGTCCAGCGTGACCCTCCTTTTCTTGGTTTTTCTCCTCATTGTGGCTTTCCTCTTCCTGTCATAAGAAATCGCCTGTATATTGACAAAATCATCCAAAATCTAAGGGATTTGTTAATCTCCCCAGGTCAGATTGTTTCCCAAGCTTCCTGCCATATATATTTTCTCTAGGACTGGCTCTTGTACTTCTTTGACAAGGGAAACTTCTGTATGTTCCAATGGCTCGACCTTCGTCTAGTGTTCATCGACTGGTGGGGTATCAACCTTAATTGGAGAGACGGTCATAGGCTCAACACTTACTTGGTGATCAACTATTGAGGTGTCTATCTCTAGTTGTTGCGATTCCTCTTCTTCTTCACCAGAACCTAGCTCATCCCTGGAGCTATCTTCTGTGGTCATCGATAGGTCGAGAAATTCAGTGTCTAAGGTACTCTCGACCTCATGGTCGCCCTACAGAGGGTTTGGAATTGATGCATCGGGAGTTGGAGCAGATGTCCCCCTTGGTTCTTTCTCCTCTGTAATTGGTACCAGAGTTATAAGAGAGACCTCTGAGATCTCTTCATCATCATAGATAGTAATTAGATCAAAGAGGGTATTAGGCACACCTGTTTCACCTGGTGTTCTTGGAATCTCATCTTGGGTTGGAATAGTCACCGATGATCTGGCCTGTGGTGACAAAACTTTGGGGTTTTCTAGATCGACGGTTTCCTCTAGTGGGGTTGATTATGGGCCATTTAGCTCCTCTCTGATGTTGATTGGGTCGATCGGGGTGATCCTCATAGGTTCTAATAGTTGAGGATCATTTTCTAACTACTGGATGACTCTTTGGGCTTATTCTAATAACAACATCCCCCTCCTTTGTGCCTCTATGTCCTCTGTTTATCGGTTTTCTTCTCTAACCCTGAGGGATTCTTGAGTCATCTATTCTATCATTTAGACTTTCTCATACATACTCATAGCCTTGAACCTAATCATATTTGGGTTAGATTTTCTTTGTAGTACCTCCTCCTAGTCCTGAGCACATTCTATATAGATCTCGTCTTCGAACTTATCATGTGTATATGGCTAGCAGGAAGAGACTTGTGATGCATGCTGAAGAACTATGCCTTTAGGGTCATGTTTGCGAAATCGGCCTGTTGGGAACCTGTATTTCCGCTAGCTCAAACCCTCTTGTTTATCTTGTGCAGTATCCTTCACTATGCAAAACCCTACATGGAAACCATAGGGTATGAATGCTTATTTCTTGTCTTTAACCAAAGTGGCAGTATAGCCCTACACGATGGTCTGGTAATAGATTTATCTTACGACAAGTTGGTCTAGGACGTGAGCGAGGAGTAAATGTGGTGCACTGGTGGCCCCAAACAACCTGATATAAGTCGTGGTTTCATCTAGGTACGAGTGGCCTACTTTTGAAATCATTTTCTTGGCCGCTACAGACAGTCTTGGGCATTCTTTCTTGAAAATAATAAAATAGACCCGAGCTATGAATTCATCGCAGATGAGAGCACAATATTTTTGTACCTGTTTTCCCACAGGATGCTGAAGTAGACATGTACAGGTAGCTCAACGACATGCCAGCTCAGATTCATGCCGACAAAGACATTCCTTGTGCAGATCATGTCTAGCAGATATGAAGCCATGTGAAAAGTGAGGGCTTCTCCATCCTTTGGTGTTTGAGCTTGCAATATGCTGGTGCTCAGTTGCTTAGAAATGACTTCTCCCCAGTTGAAGCTACTCCTGGAGATGGCCACAATGTATGCCAGGGGAATCCATGCCTCTGAGAACTTAGCGCAATCTCTCTCCCCATATAATCATTAGATTAGAGCCATTAAATAGATGTATGGCTCCCTTAGATTTGTTTTCCCGTACCAGTCGTTACTCCGGTTTGTGAATTTTTTGTCTTCCTTCCACCAGGAGGCCATTAATCAGCTTGTTTCATGGAACTCATAGAGCTTCACTACGATATTTGTGCTTAACCACTCCTCAAAGTCCCTGATATTGTAATATTTTTGGACCTCTGTCGGGAGAAAAAAACCGACACATTCGCCATTCTCATCATTGAATAGGCACGCCATCGCATATGTATGATCAATTATCCACCCCAGAGTCTCAATACAGGGCAAGACCGAGGTTCGTCAGGCTACCATATGCAGGCATGACCATCGGATGTTCAGAAAAACCTGTTCATCGAGTGCCCTTACATCCGGGTCGCTGTGGGGAATAAATTCTGGGTAATCTTCCCGATTAATTATGTTGAAAAAATCTGCCCATTGTAGGAGCATTGTCTTTGACCCAGTGCTTGCTTTTGTATCGCCAAAAGCAGGGGGCTGAGAAAATGGCTTCTTGGTTTATGTTTTGATGACCGATTCCGCTCTAGTAGCAAATTCCAACTTCCTTGCAGTGCCAAGAAAAGATCCTTCACCGACCTCTGCTTCCTTCAATTTTGGTGCCCTTGGAGAGCATTTGGTCATTGGCTTCCTTGGAGGAATTTTTCTACAAAGAGAGAGACACCGTGTTGCAGAGAGAATACTGATATATAAATAAAATGTGACCGTCGAAATGCTAAAATTAACACATACCTCTTCTTTGCACTCGCTTAACTTGGTTTTGAAATTCTAAGAATCAAGTGCAACTCTTGAGACACTCTTTTTGCTTCTTCGACTACTCTGGAAATGAGAAACTTGTGTGCAGAATGTTGGGGTTCGAAACTGTCTTAGTGATTTAAACGCAGAGAATACTTACCTTGTCGCATCAGTTCTTCAATTCAGGGTGTAAGTGCGATTCTACAAAATCTGTCGCCAGATCCGCATTATGCTCGAGATTAAATGCAGCGGTAGGTTGGCGACACAGGAGCATGCTACATTGTGGTTCATCGACAATTTCAAATTCCCGTTATTCGATCGACGCACGGGGTAGCAACGCATGCAGAGAGAAACATTAATTGGCCTATTAAACGACAAAATTTGATCTTATTTTGAGCTAAAAACGTCCCATCATTCTGCTAATTTAAATGGGTGGATCAGGAGTCGATGTTTTTCTTTAGACAATGTTCGTTGATATCTCTTGGAAAAAACTCTGATGTCGATCCATCTTGCCGTACGACACTGATGTGGAAATGTTGACCTGGAAGTGTGACTAGGACACGGGGAAACCTAAGGTGACTCGAGATGAAACTAGGCCATATGAAATGCCTATGCGTCAAAGACACGTGGCGTTTGAAATTGATTTCTTCGTTTAAGAATTTATTTGAAATCGGGGATTTTTGTTAGATAAGCGTTTTAACAAACATGTCCTACCCTGCCAATGCCGAAACGGTATCAATGATCAACGATCGACGAAATGTTTAAACAAGTGTTCCTGAATTACCCCCCTAGAAACTTGTCGATGTCGAACATGCATCGGTGATCGATGATCGACGATGTGTTGACGCAAAAAAATTCCATGATTATAATCTTTGAAATTTCATCGACCCCGAACAAATGCATCAGTAATCAGTTATCGGAGGTTCTTCATGGCCCATGTCAATGTTTAGCCCTCTCATATTTTGCTGACACCGATGGAATATCGGCCATTTCCTGAATCTTCTTTGTGAACAACCAACACAATCCTCCTTCGTTTTTTCCCGATACCAATGATACATCGGTGATTGAAGATTATTGTCACTATGTGGTTATTTTTTCTTCTTGGATTTCGTTGATGCCGAAAATAGGTGTGTGGGGCATAATTTTCGCTGTGAATTCTTAGTTAAAATGCCAGGTTCTTTTTAGAGAAAAAAGGTTTCAATTTGACAGGTCTAAATAAATCTGAACGTGATCAATGATGAGACATGGAAACAAAACTTAATGATCCCTACACAACGGACTCAACTCAGAAAGAAGAAAAGAAAACAAGTGGTAGCCAAAAAGAGAAAAAATTTCAAAAAACTTTTAGGGTGTGTTGAGCGCTCAACAAAGTCAAACAATTCTGGGTAGAGACCGAGACAAGTATGATGAGCGAAAAAGAGGAGCTGCAATGCTGATAAAATTGTCCACAACTGATGAAATTCTTCCTAAAGTCCAAACATGGAAGACTTCAACAACAATTTGGAAGCATTTGTGAGAGATGCATAAGACTTTGGACAAGGGAAAAACCTTCTTGAAGAATATGTTGTTTTTTTTATCACAATGGATGATAATGAATTATTGCAAGAACATTTACTCAATATCAATGATATCAAAGAACATTTGTTGGTCATTGGTCAAAAAATGGAAGAGGAGGATATGGTTGTGATTGTGTTGAAAAGATTACCACGTGCTTATGATCACTTTATTGAGACTTAAATATCACCACTATGAATGTTGACCTAAATTTTAAAGAGTCATGCAATAAACTCTTATGCCAAGACAGATGGAGGAAATAGTTTGGTCACAATAGTGAGGCAAAGGGTACAAAACAAGATTTTGCAACCAATGTCAAGGGAAAAGGAAAATGGGTGAAGAATAAAGGGAAAGGTAGTGGTGAGGATGCAACCAAGAGTTTGAAATAGCATCACATGTCATTACTATGGCAAGTTGGGCCATATGAAGAAGAACTACAGAAAGAGGTTGGTTGATAACAAAAATGACTAGGGAGGGCCTCAAAAGAAGGCTCATATCGTAGATAATATAAAGGAGGAGATAACTTTCTATGCGTTCATGGCCAAGAAATAAGAAAATCAACCCAATTCATCCACTTGGTACATAGATTTAGGAGCATCATGACACTTCACCAACATGTAGGACTGGTTCATGGAGTACATTGCTTGTAATTCGTCCCAAGATTCAATGATCTTTGGTGGTGGGGAAGAGTTCACAGTAGTAGGTGAAGGGAATGTGTCGATTTCCTTTGGATAGAACATGTTGATTTTCCTCAATGTTTACTATGTGTGAAGAATGGAGCTTAATTTACTCAATTAATTAGATTATGATGCACTTCCCCCATATATATGTCATCCCTAGCAATCACAAATGCGACATAGTCGATATAGAGACCAAGAAGACTATTACTCTTGGTGTGGAAGATCATGGACTATTGAGAGTGGTTGACATTGGATAGGTTAAGGAGCATGCATTAGCAACCAAAAGTGCATCAGACATCAATGCATTTTGGCATCAACAATATGCGCACCTAAACATGACCTACCCCTCTTAATTGGCTTGAGAGAAATTGGTAGATGGACTTCATAACATCCAACAATAGGTATAGGGTGTTTGTTGAGCTTTCTAGGCAGGAAAGCTCCACATAGCTAATTTTGATAAAGGACAAGCTTGGAGAACAAAGAGAGTCCTTTAGCTGGTTCATGTAGATGTTTTTGAACCAATGAACATGACATTCATCATTGGTACCAAGTATTTCTTTCTTTTTGTTGATGACTACAGTAGGAAAATATGGGTATATTTGAAATTTAAATATGATGTGTTTAAATAATTCAAAAAGTTCAAAGCATTAGTAGAAAAAGAGTCAAGTTATTACATTACCAGTCTTAGATACGATAATGGCAGAGAATTCTTCTCAAAAGAATTCAATAAATTTTGCGCTAAACATGAGATAAAAAAATAGTTCACCACACGCTACACTCCACAACAAAATTGTGTGGTTGAGAGGTGGAACTGCACTATCATAGAGATGGTGAGATATATGATGGAGAACAAGTGTGTTTCAAACAAGTTTCGGGTTGAGGCAATGTTTACAGTAATATTCTACTGAATAGATATCTGACGATAGTAGTGAAGCAAAAGACCCTAGAGGAGTCAAGAGGCAAGAGCATGTAAAAACCTAACATGGTCAACTTTACATTGATGGTCAATGTTTAGGGAGTTTATGAGCCACAAGTTTTCAAGTAGGAAAAAGGGTAAACTAAATGGGAGAAGGCCATGGCAACTGAACATGAATGTCTAATGAAAAACCAGATTTGGGATTTCACAAGTTTTCCTACAAATGGGTGTACAAGGTGAAGAAGAAGGAAGATGGCACACTCAACATGTACAAGGCACGATTGGTTACAAAAGGGTTCTCTCAGCGATCATGCATCAACTACGAGGATACCTTTGCTCCTACAATAAAGATGGAAACCATCCAATTAGTTCTAGCGATGGAAACATAGTTTTGGATGGAAGGTCTATCAAATGGACGTTGTTTCCGACTCATTTGGCATGAGGAAACCTTGATCACAATTGGGAAACTAATACTATTCCAGAGCTGCTCTTCCAATGACACATTCCAATTCACATATGATATTAATCATCCCTGCTTGGTTAGGCAGATATCAGATTCCAAGATATCCTCCAACTTTTACTATATGATGACTTCAATTCACAATGGACTTTCCAATCAACCTTGGATTTGTTCATTTGGCGGTATAACAACTCACCACATTCACAGCTCAAATTGATGCACATGTAGCTAGTACAAAATACTTTGATGCCCATGGTACTTTGGTCTAGTTGCATCATTTCAACTACTTTACTATGGTTTCGTGTATGGTTTTTCTTTCTTAAACATGGTGTGATAGTTCCTTAATCTAGTTATGGTTGTGGTAAACTCTAAGTGGAATCTGACAACTCTTTATCACAGTCACAATTTTATTTCTTGCCTCATTGTGCAATAGGGGGACATAATTTTTCTCTAGATAAGTGTTGACATCCCTTAATTCAAGTTGTACCACTAGGAATCTGGTTGATGTAGCGTGTCACATGTCTTGAACCATACTTAACACTTTTCATCCTTCTCATTTCACTCCCTTTCATTATGTTTCATTCATCATCTATCCCGTTCATAGTTTATTTGTCGTATGTCATTAAGCAAGGTCCAAGCAAAGCAAAGAAGACCCCATGTATAGAAGCCCAAAGTCAAATAAAGCCAAAAAAAGGAAAAAAGGATAGAAGAAAGACTGAACAAAATAAAAAAGGCCAGGTACACCTAGTCCCATGCTTAATAATGCATATCTAAAGAAGGAGACTAAGAAAATTAAGAAAAAATTAAGGAAAAGCAGAAGAAATGTTAATTGAAGGATAAATGCTCCCTCTCGAGGGCTCGATGTGGAACAAATGAAGACTTGTAGCTCTTGAAATCTAGTAAAAAGGGACCTCTACCCCATCACATCTGACTATGTAGATCAATACATGAAGTCCCCTTTCCCCCTTTTTCTATCAACCACCTTAACATCTACTTCTAACCTGGTAACCTAGGAAATACACCTTGGTCGAGTTGTCGCATGTATTAAGGGTTAAAGGTTGCCCCACCGTGGTAAAACTTATGCAAGTTGTAAAATTAAATTGATGTTATTGTGTTGCTAAGAGAGATCACTTGATGTGAACCAATAAATGACTTATGTAATGGGATTGACTCATCACTATGAGTTGGGACATTCCATTGGGATTCATGTCATTTTTCTTGGGATCCATGACAATATAATGGACAATGTGAAGGAGATATCCACATCATCATTTACACACTTGTCAACACATGGAGCATGTATGAGTTGGTTATGAGGTGATTACTTGGCATTTCTAGCACACATGGTGGGCACACACCTCTTTGGAACCCATTTCACATGTGGGAACGAGTACTTGGCATTTTTTATGGAGCACACCCCTCATTTTGGACCCTTGTTCACACATTTGTGTGGTGAGATAGCTCATTTTTTATGGTGTGTTCCATTGTTTGACCTTTTCTACACACATGGATGGGCTTCTGAACACTTGGAGGGTGAACTTTCTCCCTCATGGCCACACATGTGGTTAGTTAAGTCTTGCCAGTTGTTTGAGGATGCTAGTGGTATTTTACCTTGGTTTTGTGAGGGTGTCCCTCCTTGAGTGGTATTTACCCATGGTTTTGGGGGGCACTCATGGTTTTAGGCCCACCGTTTGTTTGGCGCTCATTGTATTTGTTCAGGGTTTTGGTGAGGTGATTCACTATATAAAGGCCCTCCCCTTCATTGTATTTTGGTTGGATATCAGTGGAATAAAAGTATCTTGCTTCTACTTTTCTAGTGTATAAGGGTTTAGTGTTTTCTTAGCCATTTATGTGTGGAAAATTTATTCCTTGGAGCATATAGAAGGGATTTCTTGCAAGTTTTGGAGAGCACTCAAGCTGGGAGTTTGTAACAACATAAATGTAAATACAATATAAAATATAAATACTAATTATTAATCCATAATTAATAATTAACAATGAAGAGACACCTTATAATGAAAAGCCACATCTCTCATGAAAGGGCACCCCTGTGTGGATATATATACGACCCTCATTCTCGGTTGTATCATCTATCATTCATATTCATATTCATATTCATATTCTTATATACATTTATTTAATTATCCTTGTGGATTTCTTTGTTCTATTCCAAATATCTTTGGATGTGTTTAATCTGAACCAAACTAGTTCACTATATTTAGTATCAGAGCGAGTTTGATCCTAGCCCTTGGCCATAGAATTTAGGTCAATTTTCATTTCCCTTGGAAAGGTATCTATTGGCTTTTAGCTACATTGAAAAAAAATCCAGAGTTTCTCTGGTTGTTTGGTCATTGACCATAATTGGCCCTTAGCCATTTGAAGTCTAAAATTTCCGTTGCAACCTAAAGTATTGAAGAAAGTCAAATATTACTGAGAAAAAAAGGAATATATATATTATTCTTATTCTTATATATATATATATATTCTGCTACAGATTAAAAAAATAAAAATAAAATAAATTAGAAGAATAAGAATATCGGTTCGCCAAAGAAAAGAAGAAAGGCGAAGAAATCGTTGCTTGAATTCAAAATATAGATTTCAAAAACCAAAAATTGCATCAAAAACAAAATTGCAACCACATTAAATGAATCACATGGAAGTCATTGAAACAAAGCAACATGCCAAAGAGATTGTGTCTTGGTATCGCAAGAAATGGGTCAACCTTAGCTGCCATTAAATAAGAGGTTTGACCACCAATTAAAGAAACATTTTCCGTAAGGAATCCGTACAGACCCATAATACATTCGAGCAGAGTTAGGTTTGCAAGTTCGACTATTCCAAAGAAAAGTCGCAATAATTGAGTACTGGTCAAACAAGAACTCGTCCCATTCAAATCAAGTCACCGTTGCTACAACATATTCGTGGGAGAGGAGGGTTCAAATAAAATAGATGTCAAAAAGCTTCCAAGAATTGACCTAGCCCGCAATCAAATCAATTGCATCACATTGTGGATCCGTTGGAATTAACGCCGCCTGCTCATCACATTTCTCCATTCGCTAGGGACAGGGGGCTAACAGAGGATATGAACAGTGGTCTAACAGAGGTCAAGGACAGTGGGCAGAGCAACAAGGGCAGAGAAACAAGTTTTCAGTGGTCAAACCAACAGATATTGAAGGGTTAAGCATAAAACAGAGGGTCAGTTTTGGGCAGAGACTTTGATTTCCCTTAATATCATCATGACAATGGGACAAGAAAGTTTAGAACCCGTGGAAACAAATGATATAGGGCAAGTGAAAATTGTCTCATCAGCCAAACTGGGAAGTGGGTTTGGGTTCATGCCAAACAGTATCGAGGCATTTTAAAATGGAGACTAGCTCGTCTAAAATGGGAGCAGATAAGGGAAAAAAGGTATCAAAGGGAAAGTACTCGGATCCTTTGCAAGAAACAACATTCAAACAAGTCCTTTTTGTAAGCATGTTGCAACAAGCCCAAAGGAAAAGGAAAAGTCATTGATGATTATGCCTTATATAGTCCCACATCCACACCTCTCACTTGGTCATCTGATCTTTATGTGAAAGCATTGTTAAAGGTAAAAGAGAGGTTGGAAGTAGTAGAAGCTAAAGAGTTGGAAAGAGATTGTACAATCCATATAATAACAGCTGAAAACCAGGCTTTAGCAGCAAGCAACAAATTTTTGAAGGAGCAAGTGTCATCGCTACAGGAAGCTCTTCGAATAGGGAAAACATAATGGCAATCCATGAAAGCAGAAGTGCAAAACATGAAGAAAATTGCAGTGGAGAATACAGAGGTGATGAATGTGAAACCATCCCAGGATAAGGGGAAAGTAGTTTCCAAAATAAACAACAATGAAGAGACATCAAGAGAAGAGAGGAAAGGAGATTCTGCAAAACTCTCCAAAACCTGGGCTCAAGTTACTAGCAACTCTGCTAAGAGGAAAGGAGAAACAAACATTCAGGTGGACAACATGCAATATAGAGAAAGAAAGGAAAGACAGGATAGAGCAACAAGCATAATTATTAAGGGGTGAAATATTATGGGAAAAATGAATGTACTCTTGAACTTGCAAGAGACTTCTTGAAAGACAAGCTCCAATGGCAAGGAAAAATATGTCAAGCATGGAGAGTAGGTAAGCCTAACGGTGAGAGAGCCAGACCCATAAAAGTCATCATGCCCAACTTGTGTGATAAAGATATCATTCT
>SNQJ01S0170612.1:1833-20596 GCA_010110895.2 Picea sitchensis | reverse complement strand
ACTCACTTATCCATGCAAGCAATATGCACTATGGTTAGATTTCACACTACGGAATAGTGGTCAACCAAGAGTATAACTATACAAATATTAGTTTGTTCAATGGAAGTTCAAGAATACGTTAGTTATGGCGATGGTTAACAATAGTGAAACCAACATTTTTATGTAGGAAGTATTGGTTGTTAAACTCAATGTGTAGTTGAAGTTGGTGCAGTCTTTTTTCAAGGCAGTATGATATAGTAGTTATTTGACAAGGACATGTAGAATTTAGTTAGTTTGGCCAAGAGTCCTTGAAATGGTTTGGGATGCGACTTGAAACTGGGCATAAAACAAAAAACAACACTCAAATTGAGGAATCTTCGACTCCGATGGATTAATGGGATAGGATTTCAGTTATAGCACCCCTCACTCATGGGTGCCATGCCTCGGAAGTTTCTTTACTCATTGATTTTGAGAACTAGTGTTTTGATCAATTTGAAGCAATGCAACATTAGGATTAAGGGATCCAATTTATGAAACCATGCCTCGGGAGCGGATGGATAATTTTTTCACCTAGTCCATTCCTAAACAAGCTTTCAACATCTCACGGAACTCAAAAATGTTGCTCCATTAGTCTTTTAGGACCTGAGGGGGAATTGGCCAAGAGTCCCCAAAATGGGTTGGGATGCGACTTGCAACTGGGAATAAAATGAAAACCGAGACTCATATTGAGGAACCATCTTCTTTGTTGAATTCCTGGCATAGGATTTTAGCTAGAGTACCCCTCACTCAAGGTTCCAACCCCTCGAAAGTTTTTTTTTTCATCGATTTGGATAACTAGTTCTTTGCTCAGTAAGAAGCAGTGCAACATTTGGATTTAGGTGTCCAATTTATTAAACCATTCCTCGGTAGAGGATGGAAAATGTGGTCACCTAGTCCATCCCTAAACAAGAATGCAAAATATCATGGAACTCAAAAATGCTGCTTCGTTACGCTTTTATGCCCTGAGGAGAAATTGGGCAAGAGTCCCCGAAATGGTTTGGGATGTGACTTGCAACTGGGCATAAAACAAAAACCGAGACTCAGATTGAGGAACCATTGAATTCAATGGATTACTGGGATAGTATTTCAGCTAGATCACCCCTCACTCCTAGGTTCCATGCCTCGGATGTTGCTTTACTAATTGATTTCGATAACTAGTGTTTTGCTCAGTTTGAAGCAATGCATCATTAGGATTAAGGGGTCCAATTTATGAAACAATTCCTTGGGAGAAGATGGATAATTTGGTTACCTATTCCATGCCTAAACATTCTTGCAGCATCTCACAGAACTCAAAAATGTTGCTCCGTTAGTCTTGTATGCCCTGAGGGGGAAATGGCCAAGAGTCCCCGGAATGGTTTGGGATGCGACTTGCAATTGGGAATAAAAAAAAAATCGAGACTCAGATTGAGGAACCGTTGTCTCTATTGGATTCCTAGAATATGATTTTATCTAGAGAACCCCTCACTCCTGGTTCCAACCCCTCAGAAGTTGTTTTTTTCATCAATTTCGATAACTAGTGCTTTGCTCAGTAAGAAGCACTGCAACATTTGGATTTAGGGGTCCAATTTATGAAACCATTCCTCAACAGAGGATGGAAAATGTGGTAACCTATTCCATGCCTAAATAAGCATCCAACATCTCATGGAACTCAAAGATGCTACTCGGTTAGGATTTTATGCCATGAGGAGGAATTGGCCAAGAGTCCTTGAAATGGTTTGGGATGCGACTTGTAACTGGGCATAAAACGAAAATTGAGACTCAGATTGAGGAACCGTCAACTCTGATGGATTACTAGGATAGTATTTCAGTTAGAGAACCCCTCACTCCTGGGTTCCATGTCTTGGAAGTTTCTTTACTCATTGATTTCGAGAACTAGTGTTTTGCTCAATTTGAAGCAATCCAACATTTGGATTAAGGGGTCCAATTTACGAAACCATGCCTTGGGAGAGGTTGGATAATTTTGTCACCTATTCCATGCCTAAACAAGCTTGCAACATCTCACTAAACACAAAAATGTTGCTATGTTAGTCTTTTATGCCCTAAGCGGGAATTGGCCAAGAGTCCCTGAAATGGTTTGGGATGCGACTTGCAACTGGGCATAAAATGAAAACCGAGACTCGGATTGAGGAACCCTCATCTCTGTTGGATTCATGGCATAGGATTTTAGCTAGATCACCCCACTCAAGGTTTCAACCCCTCAGAAGTTGTTTTTTCATCGATTTTGATTACTAGTTCTTTGCTCAATAAGAAGTCATGAAACATTTGGATTTAGGGGTCGAATTTACAAAACCATGCCTTGGGAGAAGATGGAAAATGTGGTCACCTATTCCATTCCTAAACAAGCATGCAACATCTCATGGAACTCAAAAATGATGCTTCGTTAGGCTTTTATGCCCTGAGGAGGAATTGGCCAAGAGTCCTCGAAATGGTTTGGGATGCGACTTGCAACTGGGCATAAAACAAAAACCAAGACTTGGATTGAGGAACCATTGACTCCGATGGATTATTGGGATAGGATTTCAACTAGATCACCCCTCACTCTCGGGTTCCATGTAGGGGAAGGCTAGTATAAGAAGTAGCATTTACCAGATAAAGGGGGGATAAAATTAGTCTTTGACCATTTCCAGAATGGGATCATCATTTTTAAGCAAGATAAGGACTAAAATATCTTCAAGGGAATTATATATATTTCCATCAAGGACATGGAAAATTTTGATGTGGAGAATTATGCATGGAGGCATTTGTCCCATACCTCTTCATGAAAGATTGTGAATCTATGGTGCATGTAGAAATATGTGAGATGTGGGTTTATGATAATATTTTGAATTTTCCAATCACATTCTCCATTGACTTGGTGTAACCCATTCCATTTGGTGTTTGTTTCACTAAGTGTAAAGAACAATGTTAGAGAATTATAAGACGTAAGTTAGGTATGAGTTATTTGTTACCTCTTTATTCCCTTTTATTTTAATGGTATCCATATTTTGTATTGATCAAATGAGTAATTAACCCGAAACTAATGCCATTAGACACAAACTCAATCCTAAGGCCGAATAAGGAGAAAAAACAACACACACTAATTAATCTAGGAGTCAAGAATGAAAACAAATCTTCTCACAAAGAAGCGCTAGTTGGTGATGGAATCCAACATCGCAGAATCAATACATGAAGGGGCTGAGTTTCGGCAGGTGGGAAATTTACGTTGAAAAACTTCTTAACAAACTAATGGCCTAGTGCAAGTTACCTCACCGAGCAGTGGGAAACCCTCCAAGGAGTCCGAGTGAGTCTAGCCAACGTCGATCCCAGGTACAAAACCACCTTCCCTATGTTGTCACCTTGTGTAGGAAGTCTAAAATATTATGGCCTCTATGGTGCCACCTACTATACCAAAGCAGAGGGGGGATAGTTGACAGTCAACACCAAGACCAAAAAAACAGGTTTGATAACTCTGAGGGCCCCAATGCGACCTCGTCATTGACCCTTGTGTTAGAAGGGCTTCCCAAAGTCAGTGATATAGCAACTTGATTTCACTCCCTAACTCAAGGCTTTATGTTTGTTTAGCAACTTTGGAAATTTATTCTCAGAATCTTATTCCAAATCTCTACACCTAAGCTAAGATGGGTTTTAATATCCCTAGAAATGTTGCTAGATAAATTTTAATTAGCGCTTGCTTTTAGGTTGTTGTTACTCAAAGGAGTGGTCGTGAAACTCAGGGCGTTTTGACTCGACTCTTTAAACCATTCAAGAGGAAAATGAAATGAAAGAATTTCAACTTCGATGAAAACTAGCTATGGAAAGGAGAAAGAGGTTTTAAGCAAACAAATAATTTCTTGAGAGATTAATATGTGTGCATTATTTCTAATGACAAAAAGTATGAGCTAATTATCCATATAAATGGAAGAAAAATGACCCAAATTTTAAAAATACCATGAAAATGTCATCGTTCACTTAGTACACCTATACAACATTGAATAAAATGTCATCATTTCTAACATAGTAAACTTTTATGATTATAGAGACCACCATACACATCTTAAATAATCATAAGGATCACGGGGGCTTCACCTTGTTGACCAATATCTTATCACGTAATTCATTCATAAAGGGGGTTTTTTGATGTGGATTCGAATGAGTTTGCACAACTTGCATGAAATGGAATTTGTTTCTATGGGATCAGAACACTCAAGCACCCTTATTTCCATTGACTTGGTGTAAACCATTCCATTTGGTGTTTGTTGCACTAAGTGTAAAGAACAATGTTAGAGAATTATAAGACGTAAGTTAGGTATGAGCTATTTGTTACCTCTTTATTCCATTTTATTTTAATGGTATCCATATTTTGTATTGATCAAATGAGTAATTAACCCGAAAATAATGCCATTAGACACAAACTCAATCCTAAGGCCGAATAAGGAGAAAAAACAACACACACTAATTAATATAGGAGTCAAGAATGCAAACAAACCTTCTCATAAAGAAGCGCTAGTTGATGATGGAATCCAACATCACAGAATCGATGCATGAAGGGGTTGAGTTTCGGTGGGTGGGAAATTTATGTTGAAAACCTGCTTAACGAACTAATGGCCTAGTGCAAGTTACATCACTGAGCAGTGGGAAACCCTCCAAGGAGTCCGAGTGAGTCTAGCCAACGTCGATCCCAGGTACAAAAACACCTTCCTTATGCTGTCACCTTGTGTATGAAGTCTAAAATATTATGGCCTTTATGGTGCCACCTACTATACCAAAGCAGAGGTGGATAGTCGATAGTCAACACCAAGACCAAAAAAGAAGGTTTGATAACCCTGAGGGCCCCAATGCGACCTCGTCATTGACCCTTGTGTTAGAAGGGCTTCCCAAAGTCAGTGATATAGCAACTCGATTTCACTCCCTAACTCAAGGCTTTATGTTTGTTTGGCAACTTTGGAAATTTATTCTCACAATCCTATTCCAAAGCTCTACACTAAACTAAGATGAGTTTTAATATCCTAGAAAATTTGCTAGATAAATTTTAATTGGCGTTGATTTTGATTTGTGAAAGTAATCTAGAAAGGCTCTTTTTGTTTTACAATAAGCAACTCCAAAGTGACTCCCTCAAAAAAAATGAATAATAGTTACAGTTACTAGAAAAGCCACATTTAACACAAATGGCATCACAACACATTCAATTTTACACATGTGCATAACAACAATGAATATGCTCCCAATCTCTTGACTAAGGAAAATGTACAACTTAGGTTGCTACTTATTGATAAAGCATCATTGATAGGGTTTTCAATGTTATCTAACATGGACAAAAGGCTTAGAGAAATTCTACACTCTTCAACAACACCTTTCAACAATGTTGAGATCATATTTTGTGGCAACTCCATAAAGTACATCCTATTCATGATTCTTGGATTTTTGAATAATCATGCTTTCACTATGAAATGAAGTCATACAACTTTTGGAGAGATAACGTGAAATGTTTTGAGCTCAAACAAGTCATGAGACAAGAGAACAAAGTCTTTATATCTAGTTTCAATCGAATTAAGACTTGTTCTCAAACACAAGATGATGTTAACTATTTTAACAAACACTGTTATAAATGTCCACCAAATGATCCAATGTTTATGTACCTTTTTCCATAAGAACAAACATGTTGAAGAACATAATCATAAAATGTTGACACATGTGCAATTAGAAGCATATACATTAAAATAATATGATAACAAAACATATCCCATGTAGATGATACCTTTGAAAACAAAGAAAGCTGCATATACCTTCCACATTTGTCCTGAAATGAGATATGTTTGTTGAGTTAATTGCAAGTACCCATGCCATCAAATATGACTTAGTGAACAATGTAGAAGGCAAAGTTTTAAGCATTACATAGAGGAAAAACTTGATATTATCTAGATTGAATCCATAGACATAACAATTGGCTTAGTTCAACAACATATAATGCAAAAAAAAATTCATTCATTTCATTCCCCATCATTGGACACTTGTCATAAGAGTCTATACACAAATGTCATCAATAAATAAAATATCTTTTGTTTGGAAACAATTCCCTGTCTAGTTGGCACGTGCTCAAACAATACATAGATCATAGGGCATAATGATGGATGGCTCGATATTTGATCCTAGTAGAGTTATACAACATGGACCTGTGTACACAATGTTTTCCTGTGTTAAAGATATCCAATCACTTTATCTCATAAGCAAACTACAAAGAGAAAATTTCACTTTATTTGAGAAAGTTGTTGTTGAAATTAAAAGACTTCAAAGATGTGCATATTGCCAACTTGTATATGGATCATATAGCAAAAGAACATTATTTGCTAATATGCTCATTGAACACACAAAGCTTGCAATTGCATGTTGAAAGTATTATTAAAGAGTACAAGCTCATGGACGTTGACATCTTGTGTCTACAAGACATAAACAAGCTTTATTGAAAAAGAGAGTATGCTTGCAAAGAACTACTATTATCTATCAAAATTTCGCATTCATGGCATTGTCACATGCTATAAAAATAATATGGTACTCAATAACTCTTGTAATTATGTGACAAAGTATATTGAATCAATTGTTATTCACTTTTGGATCAATAATACTAAAATCTCAAATTAGCGAATATCTATATTGAACCAGATGCACCACTTAAAGTTCTTCTTTTTTGTCGTCATTGAAATAACATTGAACATTCGACAAGACATGCACATTGTAATCATTGGTGATTTCAAATTTTAAATGTTGCACAATAGTAATACACAAAAAAAATCAATTTCTTTATGCAAATCCATAAGTTGACATTGATTACAACCAAAAACAAGAAGTAGCACTAGCTCATTAATTTATCACTTTGAATGTTGATGATATTAGTAATGGAGAAAGGTACTGCTCAAATCCAAATAAGATATTGGAAAATTCAAAGGTAGGCATCCATTGGGTAAATGGTGAAAATAATATGCAAAATATTACCGGATCTCCAATAATGGAAAGAATTAGAAACCTTAAAGAAAATTATCAAAAATAATTTTTCATTGTATTTATAGGGAATGGAATGTCAAGGTAGATAATTTATCTAAAATGAGCTCTTAGTTTCCAATATAGTACTTTCATATCAGAGGAGGAAGAGGATAGAACTATAGACTCACCCATTGAGAGAACTATATATGATCAATCTCTTAGTGTGAGGGGATCAACGATAGATTCAAATTGAAGAGACACACAATTCTATTTTCTATTATGTTTTGTTGGTAGCTTTTGTAGCTTGGGGGAGTTATTCTCACATTGGCCCTTAGTGTCAGGCAGGAATCATTGTTGGCACTCATAATGCATTTTAATTTTGTGGAAACCCATTTTATGTAGAGTTGGGGCTTGGAATTGTTATTGTTGGGGCTTAACTTATTTGGAAAGTAAGCAATTCTATTTTAATGTTGAGTTTAGAAGGGTTCCTAAACTTCGATCATTAAGACTCTATAAAAGGAGAAAAGAGTAAATGTGAGGAGGCACCACACATTTTATTGTGTCATCATGGTGTTGGCATGAGTGAGTGAGCTCTCTTTCCAAGGAGATTGGGGTTGCAAATTTCAACTAGGAAATTCTTCACTTTGGAAAATCTGGCCCTAGGGTTTTCTCTCTTTCTTTTTCTAATTTTTGCCAAAGAGAGAGAAGTCACACTTGTGAGGAAGGATAGATTTCACATGTGAGTAAGGACAACCACACATGTGAGGGTAGATGGGTTCACATGAGGGAAACATGTCACACATGTGGGTAGAGAGTTCATGTGAGGAAAATAAGGTTTACCGTCATGAGAGAAGCGATTCATGTGAGAGAAGAAGACAGATGCACGTGTGGGATCTGTATGGATATGTCTGGCAGCAGTGTGAGTCATACCACATGTAGATCCTACAGACCCTTATAGTTGATGCAGTGGGGCTACGATGCAGTGGCGTCCCGACAAGGTACCAATACATTTAATAAGTTGGAAGGGTTTTGAAATTTTTGTTGAAGTTGTAGAATTATTGAGGGGGATGGTTTTTGTCCCTCATGGTTTCTCAATCTGAAATTTTCTTGAACATAAAATTTGTCTCTTGTGTATGAATAATTTCTCTATGATATTTATGCTTCCGCTGTAATTTTCTTTCATAATTTCAATGTAAAATTATTTAGTTATAACAGCCCTAGTTTATTGTTGAGGTCACTTGGAAGTAATTTCGAGATCTGAAATTGAATACATTGAATGCTTAAAATTTGACATGTTATCAAAGCATAGGCTCTAGAGAGAGGAAGTCATCTCTTGAGACACACAGGATTCTTGAATATTTTTCTTTTGTTGCAGATTTGTGCTCTTGTTTGGACACAACGGTGAGCTCTCTTAGAGTGGAGGATGGGTTGGAGGGGGCCATAAATTTCCGGGCCTGGAAGGTTAAGATCCTTTTTCTCTTGAAAGAGAATGATCTCAAGGATTATGTTGAGATGGTGATTCCAAATCCAAATGATGCACATGAATTGGCTGACCCAATAGAAGAAGGAAGTGAAGGCCAAGAGGTTGTTGTTGGATTTTTGTGAAGGACAGTTCCTCATATACTCTGAGAAGAGACAACAAAAGGATATGTATGATTATTTGGTGGGTTTGCACCAAAGTGGGAATGCAAACTAAAAGTTGATTTTGAGGCATAAGCTATGATCTGTTGAGATGTATAAATCAGACATAGTTGCTAGCTATCTCTTGAGGATCACTCAAATTTGTGATCAACTTGTAGCCCTTAGTGAGGCAGTTTATTACATAGAGTTGGTGAATGTGGAATTGAATGGTTTCCCTAGGTCTTGGGAACCATTTTTATTGTGGATTTTATTACTTGCAGTTGCCACCATTCTACTTGTGGATTGATTGCATCGAGAAGGAGTCTGAGATAGAGTCCAAGAATAGAAAGCATATAGGTAGTGATGATGAGAACCATGCCTTAGCTGCTAATGCTAGGAAGGGCAGAGGAAATGGTTCTTTAGGGAGAGAGGCATCTCTAGATCATTGGAAGAAGAAGGAACTTAGCAAGGTAAAGTGTTTTTCTTATCATAAGCTAGGCCATTATGCTTCACAATGTCCACATGAAGGATAAATAGAGGAGAGGAAGCAGAGGCATCATGAGAGAGGTGGATAAGTTCTTGAGACAGGCTTGAGAGGGAGTTCTTATTAGTCTTAGCCCTTTTTGGTATAATTTCTAGTAGTGGGACTTGGTTGGTGGATAGTGGAGCCACATGTCATTTGACAGGAGCATGGGAATGGTTTGAGAGCTTCACAGAGTCCGACTTAGATATGTATGTGGAACTTGGTATGCATACCAAGCATGCATTGTGAGGACCTAGAATAGTGCCATTTCGGATGGAGTTAGGAGGTGTGTTGAGAGTGACAAATGTGTTATGGGTGTCAGAACTTAGGAGTGTGCTCGGTCTCATCAATTGAAGAAGGGTTATGAGGCATTATTTCGAGATAGATAGGTGGTGATCATGCCCAGAGGATCTAGCTCAGACACAACAGTTGTTCTTGAAGTCAAAGAGAGAAACTTGTATAGGTTAAGGGATATCTATACAAGTGATGGGCATGTGGGATGATCATAGAGGTGGGAGGCTTCTACAGGGTAAGGTGTCTTCCAAGAAGATTCCAATTCATACAGTGGGAATTGATTCTATGTCAAAAGGAGCAGTTGTGGTAGTGGATCCTAGGGTGGGAGGCGAGAGCCACTTTAGTGTGGGAGACATAGCTACTTACAGGTCATGCTGAGGAGCATGAGGCTCTAAAGGTTGAAGAGATTACAGGGGTTCAACCTTCATACCATGAGGAGTCGAGTGTACCCTCCTGGTAGTGAAAGGAACATAAGGCCTAGATAGCTTGGATACTTTGAGAATCACGAAGAAGCATGTAGCACTTAGGGGAGGCACTTTAAAAAGTGCAGGACTTTGTAGAAGTTCAGAGATATCTAGCACTTATGAAGGTAACATCATTGATTCTAAACCCCTTCCACGGTTTGAGGAGCATAAAATCCAATAATTTGGAAAGGATACCATGATGGAGGAGTGTTATTCCATCATGAAGAATGATATGTTGGAGATAGTTTTGAGACCAGAGGGGATGCTTGTGGTAACTTACAAGTGGATTTGTAAGATCGATCATACTACAAATGGTAGCATCGAGAATTACAAGGCAAGGTTCATGGTGAGAGGTTCTCCTAGAAAGAGAGTGGACTATGATGAGACTTTTTCTCCAATCACGAGGTATACTTCTATCAAGGGTTTTATTTTTCTTGCTTCAGTTATGGGGTTGAGGGATTACATTAGATGGATGTAGAGACAACATTTCTCAATGGTGTGATTGAGGAAGAAATGTACATAGAGTAGCTGTAAATATACATGAGGAGTCTCATGTTTTCATATTGAGAAAGAAAGATTTGTACGGACTCAAGCAGGTACCCAGGTCATGGTACTCGAGGATCAATGTGTATTTGCAGAGCATGGGCTTCACCAAAAGTGAAATGGATCCCAACCTATATATCTCATATAGGTTGGTGAAGATCCTCTTATATTGGTGTTCTAGGTTGATGATATGTTCCTCACGAGAGAAGTACCATGGTTCAGAGTTGGATTGAAATTGAGATGAAGGATATTGGATTGATGCATTACTTCTTGGGATTGGAGGTCTGGTAACAGCCATGCAATATATTCCTCCGACATGGGAAGTATATGAATTTGAGATATTGAGGAGGTTAGGATGATGGATTGTAAGTCCATGGCTACACTATGATCAACAATATGAAAAGAGGTAAGGGGAGCCAGTTCAAACTTGGTGGGATCTGATGTACATGTAGTTGATTGGCTTGTTGATGTATATGGTCAACACCGGGCCAAATGTGCCTAACTGTTGTCAACACCTTGGAGTGGGATTATGGTTGAGCCAGGGAAGGTGCATTGGGTGGCATTGACATATTCTTTCAGTACCGAGGGGTATGGTTGGATTTGTTCTAAGATATGTTAGGGTTGATGGAGTGAGGTTGCATAGATATTTAGAATCACATTGGGCAGGGTAGTGCGGTTGATAGGAAGATCACTTCTAGTCATTGTTTCATCCTAGGAGCAACAATGATTTCTTAGTTCAATGAGAAACAAACTTCTATGGCACTTAGTTGATTAGAGGAGTATATGGCACTAGTTTGGTGAGTTATGAGGGGCTATTTGGTTTCTCAAGCTCCTTTTAGGGTTATCTGGTCAGATGTTGGAGCCTATAATGATTTATTGTGATAATCAAAATTGTATCAAACTCGGAGAATCCAATGCTTCATGATAGATCAAAACACGGTATTGAGATAAGATACCACTTCATTAAAGATATGGTGGATAAGGGAGTAGTGGGCTCGTACATTTCCACATATGAAGATTGAAGATATTCTCCACCAAACCCCTAATTAAGAAGGGAAGTTTGTCTACTTGAGACAAGCTAGAATTGTGAAAGTACCTCCCTCTCTAAGAGTGTTGATTTTGTAGCTTTGGGGAGTTATTCTCATATTGGCCTTGGTGTGGGGCATGTGGGAATCCTTGTTGGTACTCACACTTCATTTTAATTTTGAAAACCCTTTTATGTGAGTTGGGAGGCTTGGAATTGTTGTTGTTTGGGCTTCACACCCACATGTTGGAATAAACAATTCTAATTTAGTGTTGAGTTTAATGAAGGGCTCCTTAAACTGCTATTAAGACTTCATATAAAGGGAAATGTGAGGAGGCACCAAACATTTTATTTTGTCATCATGTGTTTGGTATGAGTGAGTGAGCACTCTTGCTAAGAAGATTGAGGTTGAGAATTCAGCAAGGAAATTATTCACTTTGACAAATATGGCCTAAGGTTTTTTGTCTTTCTTTTCCTTATTTTCTGCCAAGAGAGGGTCATGTGTGAGGAAGGACAACCCTTGCGTGTGAGGTAGGCAGTGCGATGGGAGGAAACATGTAGCACATGTGAGGTAGGCGTAGTGTACCCATTCACTGCAGGATTTTACAAACCTCTAGTTACCATTTGTACAGCCGTCTGAAGAACTCATCTTGAGTTTTACCAACAAATGCATTTAACACAATTAAGCACACTTAATTAAATTAAAATATATAAGTTCTTGTTACCATTAACAAACCATAGCATGCAACGATGAATTCATTTACAGCGGAAAACATGATAATATATACAACCACCGGTCATGCGAATGTGATAAGAAAATAATTAGATACTTATCTTTTTAATAGTTGTATAATTCACCAACCAAGTCACCGGTGCTTCCATGAACCTCAGGCCAGACCACCTTTGTTCATCGACTCAGCAGTGGGTCCAACCCCATTTGGGGCGAGCTCCACCCGAGGAACCCAGGAATCTAGACTGGTGAGGTTCTGAGGAGAGATAACACATACACATTCATCATGAAGAAGCTCTCGGGAATCTCCCACTCTCACTACCCGCGGACCCTCATTTCCCACATGCACTTGCTCCACCCAGGGGGAGTGCACCTTCTGTCCCACCTAGGCAGGTCCTTAGAATTTGCCAGTCCTGCAACTTGGGTTCTGAGGGCTTGAGCCGGGACCAAGAAGTCCTGGCTCCTATGGCAGCTGAGTTTCTTCCGACTAGACAGTCCTTCGGCTGCCAGTCCCCCTTACCTTGGGTTACAGGAACAGACCGGACCAGAAGTCTCTGGGCTCTATGGCAGCTACAAGGATTTCTTCCAGGAGTTCTCTTCTCCCTCTGTGCACTCTCTCACCTGGAGGAGTCGCTCACAAGCCAACAAGCCTCACGCAGTCCAGTACTGCGTGGTCACAACAATCCACAGTAAACTCAGACAAATGCTTCCAAAAATGGTTCAACAATCATTGGATGATATCGCGGTGATGATTTCGAGACAGGCTCCAAACACAAGCTAGCTCATCATTTCCCATACAACCACAGGATGCTTCCACTCAAGTCCAGCACAGGGATTCTGGTTCAAGAATGTGTTTTCGGGTTACCTAGAACAGACATAGACTCATAGTTCGGAGCATGGGTGTACATGGTTTCTTCAGACAAAACACAGGCTTCCTCCCTGTAACAGACATACATGGGGCTTCTTGCAGACTGGCTCGTACCGTTCCCCCTAGGCAATCGGTCGAATGGAATCCGAACCCCCCTCACGGCTTGCTGCCTCTGTTTTATTTGCATGCACCAGGGTTGACATTTGTCACCCTGGGAAATGCATGCATTCCATCCGTACGCCTTCCTTCCACCACTTGGGAACTCACGGTCCTTCCAAAAGGACTTAGGATAAAAGAATGTGCATATGGATTTTTAGGAAATAATATTAAAATATTATTTCAGGCTTAAGCCCCCTAGGCTCTCACTCAGCTCCTTTCCCACCTTCCAGACCCTGATCCCTTACCCACTCTGTGGACGCTCAGTCCCCCATCACTCATTCATCGTGGTCGGTCTGCACTGGTGGAATTTATATTTTATTAATTGACCTACATACATACAAGTACATCAACAGGCTCCTGGCCTTCAACACTTAGGCTCTCTGGCCTAACAAAACACATAAGCCTACAGCTTATACAAAACTTGGCTCACCAGCCTATAGAACATATTTACAATTCTTTGCATAGAACATGATCTGTAATGGGGCTCGACCTTGGGGACACTACATAGACAGGTCGCACATGTGAGGGAAAACAGGTCGCATGTGTGAGAGAAAGAAGACAACCACACATGTGGTATCCACATAGATCTATATGATGCATTAATTGCATGTCGTACCACATGTACAGATCAGAAAGACCGTACAACTGATGTAGGCATGTCGTAGAAGGTCATGTCAACAGGGTACAACAGATTTCTAAGTTGGAAAGGTTTTCCATAATTTTTGTTGAAGTTGTAAATTATTGAGAGGACCAGTTTTTTGTCCTTAGAATTTGTCAATCTGGAAATTTTATTGAACATAAACTTATGTCACTTATGTATGGATGATTTCTCTTTGATTTTTGTGCTTTCGCTATAGTTTTCTGTCATAATTTTAGTGTAAAATTATTCAATGACAACAACCCTATTTTATTGTTTGACATCACTTGGAAGTAATTTTCGGATCTGAAAGTGAATGCATGGAATGCTTAAAATTTGACAATATTTACATTTATGTAGTAAAGAGAATTCTAAGATAACTTCTAGTTTTTATAAATTGAGCCTAAGAGATAATTTATAGCTGAAAGATTGTAATAACACGACAATGTGGAGAACTCTTGTTATTTTTTAGCAACTTATGAGGCTTATAAAGAGATCTTTAGAGTGCTTCAAGGCACGTACCACTATATATTTTGAATTTTTTTCTAAGAAAAAAAATAGAGAGAGAGAGAGAGAGAGAGAGAGATTTTCTATTTGTATCTTTATTTGGAGAGCATATATTAATATTATTATTATTATTATTTGTTATAATTGTTATAAAAAAATTCAAGTCAACATACGCTAACGTCAACGTTACCCATGTTACAACATCTCCCCCTTACTAGGTTGTAGAAGCCCTTCTTGGCATACCAAACAAGATTAAACAATGATTGCATATTTTCATTATGTAGGCTACTTAACCTAATTGCATCACCCCAAGTTGTCCCGTTAACACCATCTATATCATCACTATCACATATCACATAATCCCAACATTCATCATAGGCCCTGCAACCCCTGTTATCTACCTTAGCTTCTCGTTCACTGGTCCATTAACAACAATATATTCTAATTTATCTCTCAAATCTATATTAATCAACCATGGAAACCAAGCAAGTAGAGAAAAATAAATTGATATTTAACGACCACAATTGTCAATCAATGGGTGAGCTCATTGGTCATCTCCATGTTTTACTTGAGGGTATATAACCAAGAATTATGATAAGTGCCAAGGTTTTCAATTTGCAAGAATGTTATTGTTGGTCCATGCTCTTTGTATAAAGACTTGAGGAGGATCAATTGAACGATGTTTTGCCTCTCAATAATGGTGTTGTAAAAAAGACAGGGATATTAAAAGAACCAAGGAAATAAATTGAATGCAACACCGAACTCTTCAATCCATGATATATTAGTTTTTGATATAACACAATGTAGTGTATGGATTTTACATTCTAGTACTCATAAACACCTACACACTTAGAGGTACTATGGTGAAACCTACTTTTGTTCCATTTTCATACACGACCAGCATAATGATGAACTCGTTACCTCTCATCCTTCATATGAAATATCTTCAGCACTAGATTACTCTCCTTTGAGTCACCCTACCTTACCCTATATGCATGACCTCCTTGGGATGATTGTTTAACACTTGGATAGTGTCCCTTATCACCTCTCTTGTATTTGGCCTTTGGTCACCAATTGAAACCTACTAGACCCTTTGGGGTGATCCTCCATTATTTGGATTCTATCTTGGGCTTGAAGCCTCTAATTTATCCCACAATTGGTTAGGGTGCTTCATTTTGGGTCCTCAATGACTCAAATCCATTTGAGAAAATTGGGGATCCATTGGGTCAAGATTTCTAAATGACCCTTCTTAATTTCTCAGCACCGAGTGTACTACAAATTTCTTGGGATATACCACATTTGTGTGTTATAGTCCACAAAACAAAGTGCACTATTTGAGGAAAATCCTTGTGGTATGGGTCATTGAACACATGATTCTTTATCAAAACCCGTGGTACACTTCCTTTGTATGGAACACTTTTCCCAATGACTAGTCCAACATTCACTTGTGCCTTTAGGTTGTTTCCTTGCTTATTTATATTTCTCCCCTCATCTTTGCACAGTCATTTTGATTCCACTTCCATTCTTTAATTTATTTTGTAGGAACACTTATTGTAACGTCACCTAACCCCCCTAGTTCTTATTTAGGCTGATAGGGTGTCAAATTTTCAATTTTTCTAACTAATTCACTTCTCTAATTAGACCTCATAGAATAATTTTTCTAGTCAAGATATTTCTAACAACTGTAACCATGTCCAATTCCTAGCTCTGGATCAAAATTTATGGTCCTCTAAAGTTTTTGGCCTTCTACCCTCAATTCCACCTCATTTCCATGTGGCACACTGGTACATGTGCCACTTGACGTGGTGCTAACTTAGTGCGGATGTGGCAGATGCCACCTATCTCCTTGGTTATCATTTGAATTTCCTTCAAGATCGACAAATGTGATCTATTAAGAGTTCTTCTATATCGTCGGAGTTCCCCTTTCGGAGTGTATCCACAATTGGATTCCTTGCATGCTCCAATGGCCGTAGTCCAACGACGTACAATCTGTCAAATCTAACAGACTTTAAGGATGGAAAATTGACTCCCCAAACAACGTCGGGGTTCAAATTGAGATGACTATTAACGCTCCACCCCCTTATACTTTTGAACATGCCCTCATGGGGTCCATGTTAAATCAACATTTGATGCTCATCGCTTCCACTCTCTGATAGACAACATAGATCATCTCTTCAGAGTCCTACTTTGAGATCTTCGGAGTTGTACTCCAAACCCTTCAAAGTCATATCCAAAAAGGTCAACTCCTAAAAGGTTCGCCACCAGACACATGGCATAATCTATGCTAGACATGTGGCACCATTGCCACCTAACACATGTCATCATGACATGTGGCACAACCCTTTCTTTCCATGTGGCACCATCCAAGTCACCCTCTTAAGTCCTTTGGTAGGATATCAACAATATATATCTCATTTCGGAGTCCCTTCGACCATGATTGATCAATGGTCTAGATCTCCTTTCAAATTCATACTCTAAACCCTTTAGAGTGGTACCCTGAACCCTTCAGAATGGTACTCTGAACTCTCCAGAGTCAACTCTGAAACGATCAATGATAAAGCACCTCTCCAAGGGCTTGAACTCGATAGGGAACCACCCCCTATTACCTCTACCATCTACAAGACATCGTTTGTCTTCCTTGTACATGTAGGATCTTTCCGTCNGATCAATGGTCTAGATGTCCTTTCAAAGTCATACTCTAAACCCTTTAGAGTGGTACCCTGAACCCTTCGGAATGGTACTTTGAACTCTCCAGAGTCAACTCTGAAACGATCAATGATAAAGCACCTCTCCAAGGGCTTGAACTCGATAGGGAACCACCCCCTATTACCTCTACCATCTACAAGACATCGTTTGTCTTCCTTGTACATGTAGGATCTTTCCGTCAACGTGATGTCACCCTTCCTCTCAATCACGTCTAAGGGTTTCCCATGCTGATCAATGGTGGAGATTACATCTCAGTTGGTCCCCGATCGACAGATGGGATTACTACTCGAAGTGTTTCTGTGACTCGTCGAGAATTCCCTCCAAAATTAAACTCTGAACATACTCTTTTCAATGGACTTCGCTCTAGTAAACTGACAACTAGATCCAATGGTGGTAGGTCTGCTACCTCCATGCTCTGATGGATCGATGGATCTGGTCAATTCAGAGTCTCTCCTGGCCTAACCGTGGACTACTCTTATGGTACCACAACGATCAATAGTCACGATTGATTCACTGTGTTGAAATCAATGACGATGATTTGTTCCGAGGAAAAACATGGGATTTCATAGGTTTAATAGTCCGCTTCATGACTTAGCTGATTTTTGAGGTTTTTATCAGAATTTACCCTCGACTATCAGTCCGAAAACTCTAAGTTATTTACTCCTTATCACTCACTTAGGAAATTTCATTCCATGAGTTGTCCATACCAGAATAGAAACATTTCAAGTTTCAAACTGGCTTGACCACGTCAATTTCAAGAGATAAACTGCAGGAAAAGTCACAGAAATATTGCATTTTCTTAATAATATATGCAATTCTAGTAGTAATTATTCAAAGAATATTTACAACAGTGAAAACTCATAACAAAATTCACATATTACAATTTTTATACAGGTTTAAATGTAATTCCAACAACAATAACCATGGAAGCAAATGTATAAATTACAACTTATTTACCATATTTACAGTAATAAGCTAAATTTTAAATAACACAACAAATACCCAACACATGAGTACTTAAACAATTTTGAGTAAAATTAACACATCAAATACCCATACTAGAAACACATGTACAGTTGCACAATGAATATCCAACACGAGATTACATATTCATTCAAATAGTAAGTTAAACGAACACATGGTGGACACTTCTCTGATATAAATAGCCACCAACTGCATGCAGGCCTTCAACTTTCCTCCCAACCTTAGAATTTGTTTCTTATAGCTCAGTAACAGGCCACCCCTAGGTTGGGGATTAAACTCCACTTGGGCAAGGAAATCGTAACCAAGTAAGGTCTCTCAACAACAACAATATTCCAGTTTAGGTGCCAAATTTAATAGCCAGCCTACAGTCTTTAATTTCCCCACATTCTTGTCTCACCAAGGGAGTGTGCATCATCACTTGCCCCACTTCCTTTCTAGGCTTCAACAACAAGTTAGACAAAAAATGTCAGAGTTATGTAGCTGGAACTTGGCACCTTTTGGGAAAAAATTCCCAACAATTCTCTCATCTAAAGAGAATGTTTATGAGCCTGGAAACCTACTTCTTTAGCTTAATTCCCAACAAATCCCGCTTCAAGCGTCCTCCAACAAAAATGGAGATGACAACAAGTACTTACAACAACAATTGGGAGATGGTACCAGAAATGATGGAGAGATGGACAATGTGATTGAACGATTGAATCCCCCCAAAATACACTATGGTTTGTAATTTTA